>OY992853.1:8315000-8544652 GCA_963921415.1 Pyrausta despicata
GTGACGTCTTGCCTCCAGTCTGGATAAAGCGATACAACGATTGTGACGTCTCTGTTAGTGATTGTGAATCCAGTAAAATGCCATCGTGTGTGTTTCGAAGATGTTCAAACTATGATAAGAAAATAAAGAAAAGCCAGGGGATCTCGTATCACATGTAAGTAAACAAGATTAATGTTTAAATCATTACATTTTAAATATTTTTACGTAAAATCCTTTTCGAAACACGCTTACAAAGGTGAAAGAGAAAGTTAATCGTTTTTTTTTACAAGTGCGACAAGGACACAATGTCCTCGACACGTGCTCGGTCAAAGATTAACAAAATAGAGAATATAGATGCGATCGCATTGGTTTTATACCTACGGCATACTTATGTTTTATTCTTCAATTGTATTGGTAGTTAATTAAAAAAGTCGTCATAATTTACTTACGTAAATAAAAGAAAAGTGGATACATATTATAGTATATTTTACAGTATAAATTGCTTTTAACTAATGTTGGCTATTCTTATGTCTAACACTTTTTTATTTTTGTCTCTCTATTCCAGGTTTCCTACTTGTGAGGTTCAACTCCAAGATTGGATTGCAATTGTGCGTAGGCAAAGAGACGAATCCGACTGGAATCCTTCGAAAAGCAGCAGAATATGTAGCGACCATTTCAATGATTATGATAAATATACTTCCAAGAAAGGTCGAACAATGCTTAAAAAAAATGCAATTCCTATAATTGAGGTAAATACGTACATACATTTTTAATTTAATTTTTTACTTAATCAAACAATAATTACATTTGTACAAACACTTAAATATTAATCATATTCTTTCAGAAATCTGAAGCAAAGAAGACAATTATCTCACCGTCGAGTCTTGACAACGTCATCATACCGGATATAGAAGAAATTTTGGAAACACCCAGAAACGCGGCACTTAGGAAACGTGTGCGTAAATTGACGTTTGAAAATGAGCAATTACGGAAAAAAAATAAAGTAATGTGTCAACAAAACAAGAGACTAAAAAAAAAAGTTGCTAGCATGTCAGTGATACTAAAAGATTTAAAAAACAAAGATTTCATATCGAAAGAGCAATTTGAACGACTTAACTTAAAGAGTGAGGTTATAGATTAACAAACATAATTTACTGTGAAACCTGTGTTGATGCATTATACACTAGCGAAAAGTTATGGTTTCACAAACTTGTAACAATCCGGGACATGGGTGGATTGTGCTACGCATCTGAAAATGTATTTGCAGTGTGTTTACAAACAGAAAATATCATCAAGTCGCACTTAAAAGAACAAGGTCCTCATTTTATTAATGATAAAGTTGTTAAAATGTTGAAATATCGCATATTGAAATCTTTTTTGAACACCACTATCTTCGATACAATTTATGAACATTCAAAATTGCAGTCACCACTTTTTAATCACCGAATAAACTTAATAAAAGCAATAATTGACAAATATGTATCAATACGTCTTCATTCTGTTCATAAAAATAACCCCGAAATAAACAAACTCTCAATGAGACAAAAAAGAAACAAACTTTGTCTCTTTGAAGGGGTTTAAGTTGTTTTTTGATTTCACACTGATAAGTGCATTTTTTTTGGTAGGCATTATTATTAGGTCCTTACCTATGAAATTGGCGTTTTGTATGGGAGGAACAAAAAGTCGAAATTTTTTTATATAGCATATTTATTTAATCAAAGTATGAGCCATTGTAATCTATGCACTTTTGCCATCTCATAGGTAGTTCATTGATCCCTTTACTAAAAAAACCATTCGAACGGGAATCAATAAAATCTTTGAAGGCGACTTGGACTGCCCCATCTGAGTTGAACTTTTTCCCTTGCAAGAAGTTATCCAAATTTCGAAAAAAATGGTAATCTGTTGGAGCAAGGTCCGGGGAGTACGGTGGATGCCTTAGAGATTCCAATTGAAGTTCTTCTAATTTGCTAGCCGTTTGTTGTGCAGTGTGTGGTCTAGCGTTGTCGTGAAGCAGCAGTGGCGTAGAGCGATTGACCAGCCTTGGTTGTTTAGCAACTAGCTTTTCCATCATGGTTTGCAATTGCTGACAATAGATATCTGCCGTAATCGTCTGGCCAGATTTGAGAAAACTGTAATGAACGACACCGGCGCTAGTCCACCAAACGCTTACAAGTAACTTTTTATTGGTCAATTTTCGCTTGGAGCAGGCTTTGGCTGGCTTGCCAGGGTCCAGCCATTGCGATGAGCGCTTCCGATTATCGTAGAGAATCCACTTTTCATCACAGGTAATGATTCGATTTAAAATCCCTTCGTTATTGTGCCGGTCAAGTAATGTAACGCAGCAGTTGACGCGCGTTTGCCGGTTTGCTTCACTCAATTCGTGAGGAACCCACCTTTCAAGTTTTTTAATCTTCCCAATTTGCTTCAAGTGGATTAAAACAGTTTTATCACTAACGCCAAAGCCTGCAGCTAACTCGGACGTGGTTTGCGATGGATCCGCTTCCACAATAGCCTTCAATTCTTCATTATCAACTTGGGTCTCCGGCCGTCCACGGGGCTTGTTTTGCAGGTCGAAATTTCCAGAACGAAAACGTTGGAACCAAAAACGCACTGTGTTTTCTTTTGCGACACAACCGTCATACACATCATTAACCCTTCGAGCCGTTTCCGCAGCACTGGTGCCACGGTGGAACTCGTACTCGTAAATAACGCGATATTTCAAATTTTCCATTTTGTAAATTGAGCGATGCAAACAGAAAAAAGATAAGTAAAAAAACAAATGAATGACGGTTTACGAAACACAACTACATGTGGAAATAGCTGTATAAATTTGAATTTCGAATTCCTAACCAAATAGGAAAAATTTGTGATCAAAGTGGCCAGTACGACAAAACGCCAATTTCATATGTAAGGACCTAATATTTATAATGTACCTTTTCATTTTTGATTATTTAATTACTTGGTGTTTGATAAAAAAATATTTTGCAGTACATTATCTGAAGAAAAACTTTAAAAAAAAAGCTTGTTTCAAAAATAAGGAGTATGCAACAGTTGTGAAATAGGTGCTCAGTACGAAATATGTGAGTGGTGCCCATTCAGGATATTTGTCGGTAAAAAGGCAAAACTAAGTTAACAAAATGGGAATAAATTGAGGTACTGTTAAATACCAGCCTTAAAGTAGTTTAAAGCACATTTGCACATTTTTTTGGGTTTCCCCAATGTGTTTTTTGGAATAAATGATTTTTTATTTGTTATAATGTTTTATTTTAAAACCGAACCTTTGCACTATACCGAATGAATAATACAAAATATAAATATCAGAAAAAATAAAATAGTAAAATTATCTGTTTTTAGAACAAAATGGAAGACAGATAATTCACGTAAGGTTTGTACCTTCTGTTTCGCTGTTTTTATTAGTCTTTGTCAAAGTGTGCAATGAAGTGCAATGATTGGTCAAAAAGTGACGTTTAGTTTATACTTGTGCCGAACAGAGAGTTACTAGAAAAATCTCTGGGATTCCGTTTCGCGAGTGTTGGTAGATACACGTGATTTCAGATTTCTTTCATATTTAGAGCAAAATAAGTCATTGTTAGCCTTTTTCCACTTAAATCTAAGCTTATTATTTCTAAGGAATTCGGTGGTGGTATAATATTAGTGTTTTGTAAGCGGTAAGTCTTGTAAAATGGACATAAACCATCCTCCTGAGCCACCCGATCCACCAGATCGAGCTGCATCTGCAGATTTGCATATGGATATGTCTCCGATTATGTTTTCTCAAACGGCAACAAAACGCCGCCTTGAACCTGAGGAGCCCATTGAGCCAGCAAAACGTGCTGTTACTAACCCTACCGCGTCTGCGTCCTCTAACCAACCTATGTACGTCCACCCCTCGGTTGTCATAGCACCAAAATCGTACTCCGACCTAGATAAAGGCCCATTCTTGGTTCATGTTTCTCGCATAGACCCAGATCCTTCAGCCCCAACATATATCCAACCTATACGATTTGGCAGATTTCTGATGAACAACAAAATCGGTGGTGTAGTTTTAGACGGTGTGAAAAAAATTGGCAGAAACAGGATATCGGTGGAGTTCAAGTCATCTGAGGCTGCTAATAACTTCATTTGTAACCAGCTTTTAACATTACACAAATATGAAGCTTCAATTCCTACATATAATGTAACCCGCATGGGGCTAATCAAGGGCATCCCTACAGACTGGACTATGGAGGAACTGGCTGAATCTCTGACTGTTCCTTCTGGTTGTGGCATTTTGTTGAAGGCAAGACGTCTGAATAGAAAGCAAGTGGTTGAGGGAAAAACAAACTGGCTCCCCACACAATCAGTTGTTATCACACTGCAGGGTCAGGTTTTACCTAAACGTATCTATTGCTGTCACACATCAATTCCGGTAGAAACTTACCAACTGCCTACAATACAATTCATTTCTGCCTACGATTTGGTCATGTCAAGGCACAATGCCGTTCTAAACCCAGATGCTACAGATGCGCTCAACCACACTGTGGTGAAACTTGTTCAGTTGAAGAGAATAAGTCTACATGCTTACACTGCTCAGGTCATCTTGTCCAGAGCACGCAAGACAAAAATCAATTAAAATGTCAATGTCCCAGGACAACATATCCTATGAGCAAGCAGCTCTTCTCTTCCCCTCAGTTCGCAGATCATATGCCGATATGGCCAAATCTTCTCCATCAGTCCAAGCTAGCCACTCAAGCCCTTCACAACCTCAAACTCAGCCTCAGCAATATTCTTCATACAAGAAATTGGTATCCCTCCCCTCTCCCCTCGCGCGTCCCCCATTAGGTAAGGGTTATGATTGTCAGGCACACCAAGCCATTGTGCGTGATTGTCCCTCAACCCTTCCAAATGGCTGTGCTTTAAATGCAGACTCTTCTCATCCTATGTCGAAAGAAGATGAAAGTGTTTTACAATTAATATTATCTCTCATGCTTCGTATTGTCTCCGGTCATAACGGCCGGCTACCGTCCAACGTTGCCGAAAGACTTTCCCAAATATCTCAATATTCTCTTAATGATGATTATCTGATAAATAATGATAATGAACTTAGCAGTTCAGTGGAACTGCAAAAGCATCAGAAGTAAAAAGCATGAACTGATGTTTCACATTCAAAAGTTTTCTCCGTCGGTCCTAGCCGTCTCGGAGACGTGGCTGGTACCTGATTGACATTTTCGTGTCTCAGGCTACTCATGCTTCCGGGATGATAGGGCCGACGGATATGCTGGAAGCGCCTTATTAGTAAGGCGCTCCGACACCTACTCGCAGCTCCCTCTTCCTGATCACAGCCAGGATATTAATATCGTGGCTGTTAGAGTACACAACATTTCTATACTATCTGTATATATCCCTCGCCCTACTTCTTCCATTCTGAACGAATTACGTTCTGCCATTTTGTCTGTGCCTCCTCCTGTTCTCGTGTTGGGCGATTTAAATGCTCACCACACTTATTGGGGTTGCTACCACACCGATGCTCCTGGCTTGATTCTCTTGGACCTTTTGGATGATTTAAACTTGTGCATTCTGAACGACGGCAGCCCAACGAGAAGATGTACTCCGTCTCAAAACCCGGCTTCTGCCGTTGATGTGTCTCTTTGCTCCCCTAACCTGATGTCCCTTCTATCCTGGAAGACTCTTGATAGTACTTTTGGTAGTGACCATTTCCCGATCTTATTAACAACTACGCATTCATCTCCCGAAGTCACCCGTATTCCCCCACTTTTAAAATACCGATTAAGTAAGGCCGATTGGGCCACCTATAGTTCGATTGTTAATTCGAAATTAAACTCACTCCCGATCATAAATGAAGTCAATGCTCTCACCGCTTACTCCCAGTTCATTGAAATTCTGAATTCATCAGCAGAAGCTAGCATCCCAAAGAAAAAATTGCCACGAAAAATTTCCCCTCCCTGGTGGGACTCTGAGTGCTCTGCCGCTGTTCAGAAGCGCAGGGAGGCAGAAAAAAGGTACAATAGAACAATGTCCATAGAAAACTACCTCCTGTACCAAAAAACAGCTGCCCAAGCCAAGAGGCTTTTCTCTAAAAAGAAAAAACATGGTTGGGTCAAATTCTGCGAAAATATGTCACCGCGCACACCGTCTGCAACTGTTTGGAAAGGGATAAGAAGATACCGCCAGTCTCAGACGACATCGAATCCACCTTCAAATGACCCATCCAAATGGCTTAACTCTTTTGCAGACAAATTGGCACCTCCTTTTGTCCCCTTCATTGATTGTTTCCCTCCCTCGCTTAGGACTGCTATACCTTCTTCTAGTATATTAGACTCTCCTTTTTCTTTTGATGAACTTATTTCATCTCCGAGTGGTTTAGTAGACTCTTCCCCTGGTATTGACGGTGTACCATACTCATTTATTATAAAATCCTCTAATCAGGCTAAAACTTATTTCTTAAAATTAGTCAATTTGTTTTTTAATGAAGGAGTCTTGCCCAATTCTTGGAAGGAACAGATTGTCATTCCAATTCCCAAACCTTTAATTCGTACCGTCCTATAGCTCTCTCCTCTGTCCTTCTCAAAATAACAGAGCATATGGTTAAGAACCGCTTAGAATGGTTTATGGAATCTAATGGTCACTTGTCTGGCTCTCAATTTGGTTTTCGGAAGGGCTTCAGTACATTGGATAGCTTAAGTATACTGACTACCGATATTAGAAAGGCTTTCATAAATAAGGAATATATTTTGGGGGTATTTCTGGATATTTCCTCTGCCTATGATAATGTCTTGCTTCCCGTACTCAGGCAAAAGTTGCTCCAGCTGAGTGTTTCGGAGAGTTGGTTAATTTCATTCGTAGCTTGCTTATGTCCAGAACTATATCTCTAAGATATCAGAAATGCCAGATCCCATCCCGTTTAATCTGGAAAGGCCTACCTCAGGGCTCTGTGCTCAGCCCATTGCTGTACAGCGTCTATACACATGATCTTGATAGAACTGTTGAAAGCTTTTGTAGTATTCTCCAATATGCTGATGATATTGCGTTATACATCTCATCAAAATCGTTCCCAGAAGCAACTTCTCGCCTAAATTCGGCCCTGGGATATCTTTCTGAATGGATGGCGTCTCATGGGCTTACAATATCTGCCTCAAAGTGTAGTTGCGTTATTTTCACATTAAAACGCCTTATCCCAGCTGCTGATATAAATATTGATGGAGTCTCCATCCCCTGCAACAATCAGGTGAAGTTTTTAGGTCTAATTTTAGATTCAAAATTATCAGGAATTCCACACTTTGAGTACATCATGAAAAAAGCGGAGAAAGGGTTGAACATCCTCCGAGCTCTTTCGGGGACTTGGTGGGGGGCTCACCCCTACTCACAAAAACTGCTATATAACGCAATTGTTCGGAGTCATTTCGATTACGCATCCTTCCTCTTAGACCCTTGCAACAAATTAGCACTTGACAAACTGACGAAATTGCAGTCGAAGTGCCTTCGTGTGATTTTAGGAGCAATGAAATCGTCCCCTATAAACGCTCTTCAAGTTGAATGTGTGGAACCTCCTCTTTATCTGCGTAGACAGTATTTGAGCGATCGGTTCTACATTAAAGTCGCCCAAAACTCTTCCAACCCATTGTTAGTTAAATTAGAATCCCTTTCCCGTCTTATACCCTTTGCGGAATCGACTCAAAAAATTCCGTGTATTATTTTAAGTTTTCGAAAGTTTAATCGTCTTCCATGTCCTATAGAAAAATTTCATTTAAACCCCCTTTTTTTAAACAGCTTCGAATCGCTTATTTTCATACCTCCTGTTAATCTGGATTTTGGCATTGCCAAAGACTCCTGTTCCGCCCCTCAACAATTCAGAAGCATCATCTCGGAACACTGGCAAGCAAGGCTGGCACATAATGTATACTGATGCGTCTAAACGTAACGCTGGTGATTGTGTTGGTGCTGCTGTCTGGGTACCTGCATACAAAATTGTTCTCAGTTTTAAATGTCCTCCAACGACCTCAACTTTTACTGGTGAAGCTGTAGCTATTTTAGAATCTATCTTGTATGCCAAATCTCATTGCCTAAACAACACCCTAATATTTACCGATTCACTAAGCTGCCTTCAAGCTATATCAGCCAATCCTTTTAAAAGTAAAACTAAATTTCCCATTATTCTTAGAATCCGCGAGGAACTCTTTGACTGCAAACAAATAGGTCTTAACATCATCTTAACCTGGATCCCGAGCCATAATGGTATCCCTGGCAATGAAACCGCCGATTCCTGTGCCAAAAACGCCGTGTCAATGGGAGCACTGGATCATCACAAAATTTATTCACACGATATTTCGTCCCTCCCTCGCATTCACTCGTTCAAGTCTTGGGATACACATTGGAACAATTCCAAACAAGTTGCTGGTAGATATTACGCGGAAATTAAAATCATATACCCGTAAAACCTTGGTTTTTTAAATACCCTACCTTGCCGAAAAAAGTTGTTTCCATTATTTGCCGACTTCGAATGGGTCACTCATGTACCCCAGCGCACTTAGCGAAGTTGAAGATTAAAGACAACTCCTTATGTGAACGTGGCCTTGACGAAGGCACTGCGGACCATATTTTTTTCAATAGGGATGTGGACTATTTTTGGGAAAGTGTTTAAAACCATCTATAAGTACCAAATATAGCACTAAATATTTTTATTTATTATTTTAATACAACAAATACCTTTAAAATAAATTATTTAAAATTGTATTACAAATTTCGCGCCAGAACGAACGAACCTGTCAAAATATACCGCTGTGACGTCACCTGTTCCAAAACGTTGTTGAAGTTGTATGTAAAAGAAAGCTATTTCATAGTTTTGTGCTACTAAGATGGATTCTAAATTTTATAAATATTGTGCGGTGCCGCAGTGTAAAAGTACTACTATTAAAACACCTAAAAAACTATTTATTCACGTTCCACGTACAAAAACGATGCGGAAAATGTGGCTTCAACTAGCCCGTCGGGATCCAGCACTTGAGATATGTATCCTGGCAGATAGGGGTTTCAAGCATATAGAGCAGATGGTACTCCATGCAGGTCTTCACTTAGTTCGACCTCCAAGTGTTAGTACTGGATCAAAATTATCCAAGCAAGAAGCTCGCCAGACTAAGCAAATTGCCAGTTTGCGAATACATATTGAGAGGGTGATACGCCGCTTAAGAGAATTTGCCATGTTAAAACCTCATGCTTGCATTAATAACTATTTAATACAGGTATTAGATGAAGTAATTATAATAGCTTGTGCTTTGATAAATTTACAGGACTCTGTCATTAAATAAAGACCATGTTTAGTTTTATTACAATCATCACACCTAATAAGGTGCTTGTGGCGCAGTGGTCCCAGTGCTTTGGTAGTGATACCAAAAGTTAAGCAACCTAAGGCGCGGTCATGTCTGGGATGGGTGACCATTCTGACCATTTAAGTGACATCTATTTACAAGTATTTCCGTGCTTCGGAAGGCACGTTAAGCGGTTGGTCCCAGTTAATATCGATAGATATTAGCCGTTAGCCTAGTCAGAGGCCCTCGCGCGGCTTAATAACATCTGACAGTAAGGTTGGTCACTTACCTTACACACACCCACCCCTGCACCAATCCGCACTGAGCCCGCGGGGTGGAGTATGGCTCGGACCACCTCATAGTTGAGGTGAGGCCTGTGCCCAGCAGTGGGACTTATACTATAGGCTGATGAAAATCATATCTAATAAGTTTATACTTAAGTTTTACTATGTAATGTTTTAACCCTCTACAAAAAGGAGAGTATTAAAAGTGTGACATACAAACAAGACGTTTGTATGTCTGCCTTTGGCACCATAGTTCCCATATAGCTGGACCAATTTTAATGCAGTTTTCTTTATTTTTAAGCCAATTTAATCGAGATGGTTCTGAGCTTTGTTTCATTCAAATCGGTTCAGTAGTCTAGATAAAATTTAAGTGTAACTGTTGAATATTTCACAATTTCCATGAAACAGTAACTATCATTTTAAATATTAGAAAGGCTGTTTGAAAATAAAACATGGTTAACGGAAAGTATTGTTTAATTTTTTATTGTACACTTTTATTCAACAATGGGTAGACATGCTCTTTCCAAAATGCTGAAAGTTGAACTAGTAAATTATTAACATAGTCAACTTCCAAGTGAACACAAATGATATTCACATTTTCATTGGTTTCAAAGTTACTATCTGCTACACAAAAATAACTCTTTTTCTTGTCAGACAAAAACATTTGTAACTGCACTTGTGCATAATATAATTTTGTAGGTTGTTCTTCCTGAACATAGTTCTTGTAATTATTGGCACTAGTTGGGCACTTAATTTCGATGACAAATTCATCACTTATACCATCTGGTGTAATTCATTCATTCCGTTTTCTTCATCCACAACCATAGTGGCTGAATATGGTTTGCTACGAACTTTATGCTCCGGGCAAATATTGCACTTAACTGTGCACAATTTTGAATCTCGACGAAGTTGGACATATCCCACAGCATCGTCTCCATATGACCGCCTCGAGGAGCTAAAAAGAAATGAAACAATTTGTTATAAAAATAAAACATAACCTCAAAATCATACATCAATCATTTAATTTGATAAATGTAACTTTTCCAGTTTAAATACCTACGATTGCTATTATAATGTATCCTGAATATATTACTTACATGGAGGTCTTCACATTTCTAAATTCAGCAGAGCAGAAGTTACTATTTGTTGCGAAGAAATTAGCCACCGTAAAGCAATCGATTCTTGGCAAATTTGAACTATCTGCCTTTATATATCCACTTTCCATTATGGGAAAGCCTTTAAAAATCGATTTAATAAGAAAATTGAACGAATTTCGAAGAAATTTCACAGGAATCACAACAATAATATTATCCAAATATCAACAAACACCATAGTAATTGACAGTGAAAATTCTTGTTTGGCAACAGGTGACGTCACGAATTTTGATTGGTGTTCATTGTCACGTGACTTGAGAGTGAAATATTTAATTACATTTTATTAAATAAATAAATATTCCCTTGTTTGTTGAAGAAAATTTTGTGTTTTTTATTATTTGTATTATAGAAACTACCCTTTCGTGGTAAAATTATATACTTATTTGAGTACAGTCCACATCCCTATTGTCCTTCTATTGGTTCGTCTCTTTTCGATTTTCTACCCAAAAAAATTCCCCGCCCTACTAACATTAAATGTATTTTTTGTTCTGTTAATTACCCTGTTTTAAATTCTTTATCTAAATTCATACTGTCAAAAAAAATCAGCCTCTGATCGGCTATCTTTTTTTCACTGATCATTCTTTCATTCACCCTCAAATATATGTTTTAATCTCTTCTTATAAAGGCTCTGTTTGTTTGTTAAAATATTTGTTTTGTGATGTTGTAGGAAGATTGTGTTGTTTTAATTTGTGCTGTCTTTTTTTTTTTAGGATAATCTGCTTAGTGCAAATGTTATTAAAACTCTCCATAAAATCCGTGTAAAAACTACTCACGTGACATTGGCGGAATTTAGTGTAAACACCAAACCATTCTACACTAATTTGTCGCCAAAAAAAGAAAAGAAGAAGAGAGTTAGTTAGTAACTCTCTTTTGTTCTTACTGTTTGAATTATTATGCCATCCATTTCACACTAGACATGCGCAAAATCGTTCACTGAACTGAAAGGAGTGATATAGTTCAGTAGGAGTTGAAGATATGTATCACTCATCTAGTTCAATTAGTTCATTTAGTTCAGTAAATCTATAGAGGCTTTCATAACGTTCTATTGAACTAAATAATGAAGTAGTGTTAAAATTGCGTTGCATAATTATGTATTATGAACCATTGTTGACTATTCTAATGACTTTATTAATTTTATATTAGTAGCTGTCAGTAAAGAATTAAAATTAAAAAATGTATTATTTAAAAAAAACGTTATATTTACGTAGAAAACTGATTATCCTTCATACTTATACTAAGGCTTGGGACTATCAGCCTAGAATTAAGCCACATTTATTAATTACACTAGGTTGGCGTTTTTAAAAACAAAAATACTGTACTAAAAAATATATATCCGTACGTTTTACTCTCATATCACTACTGAGTTACTGAAGGAACTACATTGAACTAAATGAACTGCTTTGAACGAAAGGGAGTGAGTGATATATGTGGACTAGATAGGTGAAGTACTTCAATTGAGTCATTCATTCAGGAACTACCCATGTCTATTTCACACCATCTAGGAATGTGGTTAATAAAAATTGCGCATGTGTGCACTCGCTCTCGATCGGCACAGATTTTTCGTTTGTTTCGTGAGCGTATAACATATCTATTATTTTTTAATATCATTGGTTAATCATTATTTTCTTCTAAGGTTAAATTATGTTTATTCTGAGTGAAAGTAACTTATTGATACTGATTCCGACTAAAGTAACTCAAATCGAAAAAGTCAATCGTGTTTGCCTTCATCATTCATCTCATCATCAGTGTTGCCACCTTAGCCCTTTTCGGGCTAGATCTAGCACTTTTTACTATTAGTACGAGAGCCCACGACCAAAATTTTTGTCTCATAGCAATACGGCCAAAACTGGATCAAATCGATAGATACGATTATCCTGAACTCGAAAATACCAATATCAGACATTTTCCGCGTAGCGTTTGATCTGACCGAATTTTCAAAATTGTCAAAGAATTTTACCGAACTGCATCATAGCAATATGTCTGATTTGCAGACTGTAGTTGAATGATAGTTCTGAGATACCGAAAACATATTTTTCAGACGTTAGTGGTGTAGCGCAAACCCGTAAAATCACTTAAAAAAATGTCTCATAGCAATACGTCTGAAAATCTTTTTTATTAGTAAATTTTGGTTATTTGATGCGAACAAAACAATTTTCAGACGGAAATGTGAACGCATTAAATTTTGAGACCGTTTTGAAAATGTTAACAAATTTTACCGATCGGTATCATAGCAATATGTCTGAAAATTGTTGGACATGATAAAATAAGTTGTCCACATGTGCAAAAAATTTATATCAGACAAATTAAGTGTAGCACCTTCTCTATCAGACAACTTTTCGATACTCAGATATCATTTAAAAATCGTATTGAGGCATCTTGAATTTTCTGTTACAAACCAATCAATACGTTGCGACCCTGAATTTATTAGATGATAATTAACAAAGAATTTACCCGAAACCTTAACATTGAAGTTGAAGGACTGAAATAAATCGCACAAAAGGAAACTGGGATGAAGGGAAGGGAAGGGGCAGGAGCGTAACAAGCGCTGAGGCTGTTGAAATTAAATACTGATTGATTTGATAGTTTTGGTTTTATTTAAAGCACACTTGAGTAACTTTTACAAAAGAAAAAAGTAATGACATCTGTCATCTGTCAAAGTACATATAATAGACAAGGGAGATTCTTGAATATCTATGAAGGCTGTAAATTAAAAAAAAAACATTTAACAGAAGCGTCGGCCAGGCGACTCCGAAACGTTATTTTCGTTTTTGGGAGTATATGCTACACTTTAAAGTGTCTGAAAACAGGTTATTGGTAATCATGGCAGCAATACGAAAAGTTGAAAAAAAAAATTATCCGTATTGCTATGATACAGGTCGGCTAAATTTGTTGACATTTTCAAAAATGCGCTCAGGCTATATGCTACGCGCAAAATGTCTGAAAACCAACTTTTTCGTAATACAATTATAAAATCTATGTACATTTTCACTATCAGACGTATTGCTATAATACTGACTGTCTTTTTTTTTGACACAGCAGAAATGGCCTCCCACGCAGTTGCTACACTTTCGACCGTTACTACACACCTAGTCGGGTTCAGAATCATACAATCTAACGATTTTATAGGGTTTTTGCCGTATTGCTATGAGACATGGTTTTGGTCGTGGGCTCTCGTACTATATGTGTGAACTCGTAGTTTAATGATTTAGCCCGAAAAGGGCAATCTAGCCCTTTTTCATAATCCTAAAAATGTTGTATATCAAAATCTGAAATTTGCACCATGCTAATACTAAACTATCGGAATAAGTGTCTTAAATAATATTTGTGAATATTTTTTTGGTAGATTTAATTTTTTCGATTATTGAAACAGCCGCGGGCAACAAACCGTATAAAGAATTGGGAAAGCTGGGAAAAATTGTTCTATCTTTGCCACATTCCAACGTGTTTTAATTCGATGAACCTTATTAAAAACCAAAACAAGGAACAAATTGGGACTAAAACTATAACTTCGTACAAGTTTAAGGCTCGTAAAAAATCATTTTCTAGCATTTGTGGCAATTTAGCCCGATCTAGCCCTTTTTAGCTTCTTCAAAAGCCCCCATTCAAAAATTGAGGTGGCAACACTGCTCATCATTATTCATTCTCCGCCATTTTGTTTAATCAATCAATTGCTGAAACACACACAAGATTCATATAATTTTTTTGGTCTGTTGAAGAGTTTCCAATGTGATATGCAATGAATTTCGCTGTAAATTTGTAAAATAATCCCTTGCGTTTGTGATTTAACGAATCAAAATCTTTTAAGACTAGTATATAGTCATATATTCAGTCACCATGTCTGCACACGAGCAAATGAGGGCGATGCTAGACCAACTGATGGGCACAGCGCGCAATGGTAAAGTTTCTTGAGATTCTCGATGATCATTTGTTAGATTGTTAACGTAGATATAAACTAATAATATTGTTGATTTGTTCCAGGCGAAACTGATAAACATGGGACCAAATTTTACGATGATGCCGTGTGCAAATCATTTCTGTTGCAATGTTGTCCACATGAAATTTTATCATCGACGGTAAGAAATCAATTTTCCATGCCTAGCAGCTGCCTTACAATTTACAAATCTGAGATTTCATTATTAAATCCAATTATTGGAATTTTCTTTTACAAACTTGTCATAGTATAAAAAAAAGATATTCATGGTATTTCTTTTCACCTACCTATTTTATTATTCAAAAAATTATGCATTAATGCTAATGACTTCTCAGAACTATTATTTGGGAATACTATTTTCATAACTTTTTCTTGCCTCCAGAATAAAATGGTCATGTATGTTTATCAAATTCAAAAATAGCTTTACTGACACAGCTGTATTGTTGTACATGACTGTTTTATTACAACATAACTTGCCCTATTATTATGTAGTGTTGCTGGGAAATCGTTTCATCGAGGTGGCATTAACTTTGGTGAAATATGCTTTTCAGAAAATGCCCAACACTAGTCTTTATTGCTCATCACAATACTTAAGAGATGAGGGATAGATTGTATGAGTTAGGCTGTTCTGTAAGTACCAAGATGTACGTATAAAACATTTATAGTTAGCTGATTGTATTATTACTGCTAAGCAGGATTTAATTTAATAAGGCACATACAAATTAATAAATATCCATCGGTTACCAATGCTGCTTTGGTGAGTACAGTAAAATTTTAGGAACATGAATAAATCTAGCCAGGTGAGAGAATTTGGTGAAACAGTTTTACTGCATTGGGTACGTACTGTGCGATTTACATGGCTAGATATACCAAAATAGTACTTGCATGTGACAATAATTACACAGTAGGCAAACTTTCATTATAAGTTAAATATGGCCAGATAGGTGTAAAATCAAAATTAATTGTCAGAAAGTAATTGCAAAACTTTATTATGTCACATATTCAATTATTAGGGGGTTCTAAAGTATATATATATACTGTTTACCTTTTACTGTTTACCTTTTCTGTTTTTTCTAATCTTCAGTTATTTTAAGGGAAGTATGTATGTCAACTGTTTTGAAATAATTGGTTTGAAAAATTCTAATCTAAGGTCTCTAGCACACCGACACATTCACGTGCGAATCCAAAACAACAAAAAAGCTGTTAGTTATATGGCAGCGTTTTGCATGTGCTTTGTGTCTCTCTAATATTTGATATGACATTGCGTTCTTGTCAGTGTTGTCAGCGCAGTTTTGACATTTCACCACGCTAATATTAGAGTGAGACATAACATGTGCCATACAAATGACTATTTCTAATTTGTTTTGGATTTGCAAACTAATGCGTCGGTGTGCTAGAGACCTAATTGATGCAACAAAAAATTTTTTTCACTAATACCATGATTCGGTTTTATTGTTTGATTTATAAGCTCAAGGACCATTGAGCCTATAAATAAATATTCCTCTATTAGATATTTTTCCAATTGGGCATGCATATTTTCCATATGGTATATTTTATATGGTATTCCATTCTATGTTACATTCTATTATCTGCGAAGGTGTTTCTTTTATATTGGATATTTGAAAGAATGTGTGTAAAATCTTTTTGTAAAGATACTATATCTTGTACTGTAATAGTTTCCAGTACTCTAAATAAAATAATTATTATTCTCATGTCTAGAACTTTTAGGAGTGTGATTCATAATTATGTCATCTTATTAAAAATCCAAAAAAGAATAGGCCTTTGTCTTTAGTTCTTGAATTATTTTGATAAACTTTTGATGGGAATCTGTATCTATTAAATTACTAAAAATAGTATTAGAATGATAAAAGAAAAACCAGTTACTTATGCAGTTATTAACTTAGACTCAGGTATTTGATAGTAATTGATATAAAAGGCGAAACAAATAACATGACTAGTTGCTAAACAACAGGAAAATAGTAAATAGGAAACACCTATTCCTAATTAGGTTGTAAACCAAAAGGAGTTTTCAACTATAATTTGTAAGTACAAATTTTGTAACATTCTGAACGATGGGTGAACCTGGTTCGCGAGCGCAGTTTGGTGATATTGTATGTATTAATTGAGAAAAATGTTTGTCTTTTATTTATGATGGGATTCTAAATGTATAATTTTTACTGTGAAATGTATTTTGTCAAGAATAAAATGTTTTTTTTCAAACTTAGGTAACAAAAACTTTTGACTGTAAAAACTTTTGCCCTTGCATTATTTGGCAATTTATATCAGTTATTATTTTATTATACTTTTGATTGCAGCGTATGGATTTAGGTGAGTGTCCTAAAATACATGATTTGGCCCTGCGTGCGGACTTTGAATTGGCATCCAAAACCAAAGACTATTTCTATGATATTGATGTAAGTATTACTCTTGTCAAATGTTCAACTTTATTAATAGCACCACTAATGTTTTTAATGACTAAATTTTATATTTTATAACATAGGCTACGGAACATTTAGAGGCGTTTATTGCGGATTGCGATAGACGTACTACTGCGGCTAAACAGCGCCTCGCAGAGACTCAAGAGGAACTGTCCGCTGAAGTAACGGAGAAGGCCAATGCGGTACACGAGCTGGCTGAACAGATTGGGCAGAAGCTCGCGAGAGCAGAGGCTCTTGGGGAGGAAGGAATGGTAGAAGAAAGCGTCAAACTTATGGGAGAGGTACCTACTTTAATAAATTTTTTTTTAAAATAGATTCTAGGAGGTTTAGGAGGTTAGTCATATAATTTGATTGGTTGTTCTGAGACTGGTACACTCAATATGTCCGTCTGTTTGTCTCAAATAGCTGCAGATGGATATTAGGCTGGGTTCACAGCTATCTGGGAGGGATGGTCCGTCCGTGCAGGCGCCCAGAGGACATGTGAGACGCTAGAACATAGATTCACTGCGATGCGGATTGGTGCACATGCGACCTGCTCCGGATAGAGCAATGAGCACTAAGCGTACTGAACGCACGTTTCACAGGGGTATCCCGGATAGCTGTGAATCCAGCTCTAATGTCTAACACGGTTCCCTCGGTACTACAATAATGTGAAAGTTTCTTTGATTGGAGTTTCGGATGTTTGGAAGTTTATCCGTCTATCACGCTGAAACTACTGAACGGATTTTGACGAAATTTGGTATACAGATATGGAATGAGTTGATTTGGGTGATAGGATTTTTAGGCAGTCCGCGTCAACGGGCAGAATAACGTCTACGGGGCCGTCTACTTTTCTATATTTGCAACACTTATTAATAAAATTGTTATTTCAGATTGACGAGTTACGTAAGAAGAAAGGCGCCGCCGAACAGGAATACCGCAATTCGATGCCGGCGTCGTCATACCAGCAGCAGAAGCTGCGCGTGTGCGAAGTGTGCTCGGCTTACTTGGGTATCCATGACAACGATCGCCGACTCGCCGATCATTTCGGGGGGAAATTGCATCTCGGATTTATCACTATTCGTGATAAACTTGCCGAGTTGAAGGTAAAACTATAATACTGATGATCGAAAAGGGGAAACAGCAATCTGGTAATAATTTACCTTTTATCTTACTGTCGTAACACAGAAGTTCTGTTTTTCTATTTATGTCTGATGGTAGCTAACTTGTATTTCTGAAAAACTAGGTGTTAGTTATTAAGTTAAATTTAGCATAAACCAGTTCGTAAAAACCTACTTCAAAGAATATTAAATTTCATATTCATTTATTGCATTCATAAGTATATAATAGGTGACAAATACAGTTTAAGAAGGTACATCATGAAGCCCATTTGGGCATGGCAAATGAAATAAGGCAATATAATTAAATGTCAATAATAATAAAATCAACAACAATCAAAGTTATAAGACCAGTCCAGTACTATTAAAATATAATCAATTAATCTAATCCAATTAAATATGTACAATTAAAATTCAAATAAAACATTACAAAATTAAATATCAAATAAATAAAATTAAATTGGGAATATTAACTGGCAAAAGTAGCAGAGGCTGCAACTTTTGCCAGTTGAACATCAATATTGATGTATGTTTTTCCCTTTAGGGTTATTTAAGTTTTTTTTAAATAAATTGCAGAAAACAGTAGATGCGCGTCGCGAGGAGCGCGGCGCGATCGAGCGCGAGCGCGGCGGGGGGCGGCGCCACTACGTCGGCGGCCGCGAGCTCGACCGCCGCGCGCGCCGCCACCGCGAAACCGCGCGCGACCGCGACCGCGACCGCGACCGCGCCAAGGACGCCGAGAGGGACCGCGCCGCCAAGGACACCGAGCGCGAGCGCGAGCGCGGGAAGGATAGGGAGCGCGATCGTGACCGGGAACGCGAGCGGGAGAAGAGGTGAGACCTATTTATGTGACGACCGCTTGGTGCAGTGGTCCACAGGTCGGACTTCAAAAACCAAGGGTCGCGGATTCGATCCCCGCACAGTACAAGCATAAGTGTGCATGAACATGTGTGTTTGTACTGGTCTGGGTGTTTTTCATGTGTATTTATTTACAAAAAAAAAGTATTTAAGAATGTTTATCCGTTGTCTGGTACCCATAACACAAGCCTCGTAGCTTAATTTGGGACTAGAGAATTGGTGTGATTGTTGTGAAATATTAATTTATTTTTTTATCTATTCTGTGCAAATGAATCGCAAAATGTGTTGGTAAGCGCATAACTCGAGAATGCCTGGACCAATTCTTTTTTATGATATTCCTTGAAGTACAGGGATGGTTTATACGAAAAAAATTAAAAAACAACGGGCAGGACAACGTCAGCGGGGTTCGCTAGTTAACACAATTAAACGTTATAGTGCTGGAGGTGCTTGTGGCGCTGTTGGTGCAGCGCTTTGGCAGTGATACTAAAGTTAAATACCCTTAGGTGCGGTGGTGTTTGCGATGGGTGACCATTCTGACCATTTAAATGACGTCTTTTTACAAGCATCTTCGTGCTTCGGAAGGCACGTTAAGCTATTGGTCCCAGTTAATATCGATAGATATAAGTTGGAAACTTACCTTACAAAAAACCCCTCTACCGATATACACTGAGGCCGCGTATACTAATCAGTATGCCTCGTACCACCTTATAGTTGAGGCGAGGCCTTCGCCGAGCAGTGGGACGTGTATAGGCTGATGAGAGGGAAACGGATATATAGGATGTAAGAGAGTCATATTTCAATCCTTCAATCCTATTGTTTGTTATCCCGAGGGCAAACAAAGGCAATTTTAACTGTAATTAAAACCTTAAAATATGTACATACATTTAGTTGACTTATAAATATTTAAAAAACTCCTTACGACTATTAAACCAGGGGACCAACTTGATGCCGGAAAAGTCTCCGGAACATTCGCGTCTCAATACACTGAATCCCAGATTTCCCCTAGAACAAGATATATCAATGTAAAATCGGACATCGTTATTTATTTTTTAAAGACACGGACAATTGTTTATTTCCAGACGCACGAGATCTCGCAGTAGGAGTAAGCGCGAGGGCTCCCGCTCGAGGTCCCGCGGCCGCGACCGCGAGTCGCGACGCAGCCGCTCGCACCGGTCGTCGTCGAAGGAACGTCGTAGGGAATAGGCTTAGGACGGTATACACTTACGCCCAGTTTCCTGCACGCTGTTTAGACAATGGATCGGTATTCCCACAGCACTGTCTGAGACTAAGTGTAGGAAGATAGTGTGGTCTGTCTCTTTTCGTCTCTTCGGGAGAGAAGGTGACAGATTGACTGTATTTAAGAGTGCTGTTAGGAATGACCAATGAGTGGCCCACCATTTTCGATCGACTATTATGATGGTAGACTTACCATTGACTAGACCAATCATCAGCACGACTGTTTTTATGTGACAAGGTGATGATAACGAATCAACTGTGAAACTGGGGGTTAGTGATTAGTTTCGTGTCTCATTAGCTATCTAATAAACATTTCCAATTTATTATTAATGTTGGTTTTCCCTTTTTCTAGAATTTTAGTTCCTACGCTAATAGTTGGTTTTAATCTAACTTGAAGACTTAATATCTGCCTTCACTTTGTAAGAGTAAATTTGAATTGAGACTGAATATTTATGAGGCTAAATTGAATGGTGCCATCTTTGGTTTCAAGTTTTATATTGATGTGATGCGATACGATAAAACCATTGTCTCGTAAGTGGTATATGCAGAATACCTTTACCATGTCGTTTGACTTAACGACCTGCAAAATATTAACTTTCGTCTTCAATTTAGATTAAAACAGCTTTGAATGACGCGTGCTACACGCTTATTTGATTGCACACCAAAATCGACCACCATCTTGCATCCACATATTCAATTAATGGTTTAGTACTTTAACTTTGACTGCTGTGATACCTAATGTGCTCTTAAATGAGGGTGTTAATTCTTACATAACCACATTCTGTATAGTAAAGTAGCTTTGTCGAAAGTATAAAATCAGATAAGAGTGTTGCATGTTCAGTTTGATAGACAGCAATTTTGGATTTTTTTTGATGTTCATGCTAGAAGTTAACTTTGTTTTGTAAATATAAGAAGAATTTTGCAATAAGAGGTGTGATTTATTATTTAGTGTGACACGTAGGTTTATGGTTTGATGACACGTGTAAGTGTAGTCACATAAAATAATTACCAATTATTTTATGTTTTTATTATTTTAGTTATGTTAGTTATTTTTATTTGTTCAGATGTTTGTTGCTGATTGCATCAGACATTTTAATTGACATGGAATCTGAATAAGTCGTTTTAATGACGGCAGTAAAATTTTGAACTTGTCTCGCTCATTTGTTTCATAATATTTCATTGCCGATTTAGTTTGTAAATATTCTAGTGTTGACTTCACTCAAGTTTTTTAATGATGAATTTATTTAGGTATTTCCTGCTTTTCATCAGTGGCTCATGATTCTTTTATCACGGAATATTATATTTAAAATACTCTTGAATCTTTTCTGTCTGGTTTCTCAGAATGCACTACATATTTCTCATTTTGTGATGTGGATTTTTTACGAATATAATGTCAGCGACAGCACAATGAGTAACATTGTTTTGAAGTACTCGAGACAAATGATATAGTATAGATATTATGTATAAAATGGTTTGAAGAATGTGCTAATTTTTTTTGTTGTTTTAATAAATCAGTACCTATGTTAGAAATGTTTTTATCCTTTACTCATCTCTCCTTTTTCTTGCATACGACAAACAAGCTAGTACAGTTCAGTAAGCTAGTCCGGCACCCTTAATTTGATATTCGTTTGGACGCTATACTGCAAAAATTCTGTCAGTTTGAATTGAAGTGCGGAATGGCTGTCATTGCAACGAGTTCTGACAAATGTCTACCCGAGCCAAAACGCAGCCAAAGGCGAGGGTTGATAGTCTGGACATGTTGCAATGACGGTTCCGCACGTGTACTGAACGACTAATTTTGAAACAGTTGCGAAAAAATGAAGCAATTTAATATGTAGCTAATTTTTGACATTTCCGGTAAAATATTCACCGAAGCATTTTGTGCAATTATACTGAGTTCCGGTGTTGTAAATTACAACAAATTAAGATCGAAAATGACGAAATTATGTACTCATTTTATGCAACAAACAACAACTAAACTCGCAAAGAATTTTTTTTCTTCACCCATTCTTGTAGGCAAAGGGAGCTTAGGCTATGCTATGCCCATACAGCCAAGTCTTCAGTAGTGTTTTTTATTGATATGGAATAAGAAATACATTTAATGAGATAAAATGAAATAAAACCTAACTAGTTCAATCAAATCACTTCATCTAATACCGAAACAAATAAGTAGCTTTTTTTTAAAAAAAATATACCCACGCTACGTACTTACATGAATCATAAAAACTTCTTTGATTTTTTTAGTAAAAACTTCATGGTCGTCTTTTTAAATAGACATTTTGGCAGTTAGGAAAGAACGCACGAGTCCGCATACCGAACGCTATACGTCCTTGCAATACGCCACTTTTTGAGCAACTGTAGGTATTAAAACACATTTTTTGCTTACAGTGTTATGACTACCGTATTACTCAAGAGCTATAAGCTTTACGCATTTTCACCTTAGGTGTCTGAGGTCTATCTTGCGCATTAAGTGGCAGGACCGAGTTTCAAACGCGGAGGTATTGCGTCGCGCGGGGATGTCTGGAATAGAGGCATATATTATCAAACACCAACTGAGATGGAGCGGGCACGTCCTACGCATGCCAGATAGTAGATTGCCGAAAGCAGTCTTCTACTCTGAACTTGCAGATGGAAGGCGCAAGCGTGGCGGACAGTATCTGCGATATAAAGACACACTGAAACGCAACCTTCTGGCGTGCGATATACCAACCGATACGTGGGAGGATCGAGCGCGTCTTATACCGGAATGGCGACAAACTATTCAGAGGAGTGTGGATAGTTTTGAGACTAGGCGAGTTGAGAACCTTGATGCTAAACGCCAAATACGGAAGACTAGGCCGAAAATCACATATACGTATACATACAATTCCACTGGCCAACTGTACTGTGCATCTTGTAACCGAGTCTTTAAGACAAAGTTTGGTTTTGCCAGTCACAGCAGGGCTCATCTTAATAAAGATTAATCTGGAAAATTTGCAGGAGTCGCCGTCACCGGATACGGTGAGGACGACATATACAGTCGTGGTCAACTAATTAGGGACATGCAAGATAGTGAAGAACAATAACCGGTTATGTAGGTACATACAAATATAAAACCCTATTGATTTCTCAGTAACTATTATTTGCATAATTTGGTCGGATTATTATGCTTTAAATGGCTGTAAATAAAAGAATACATAAATAGAAAAAAGTATTTAATATCAAAAGTTGAACATGTATTCAATTTTAAGGTATAATTCTGTAGCTGGACATTTAATTAAGGACAGTAAACTATAATGAAAAATAGAGTTAAACAAAACTAAATAATCTGCAGTATTATAATATCTTTAACAGCTCCATTTTATTACGTGTAAAATCAGTACCCAGTAGCAAAACCTTTGTTAGTAATTACCGCTTGACACCGATGTGGCATAGACATTATCAGTTTCCGGCATGTTTCGACAGGAATGTTTGCCCATGCCTCACAAAAAGCTTCATTAAGTTCATCTAAAGTTGTGGTACGATAAGTGGCTACTTTCTTCTTGATTTCGTGCCAAAGGTGCTCGATTGGGTTAAGGTCCGGGCTATTTGCTGGCCAATCTAGCACCGATACTGACTGACTGGTAAGAAACGACTTGACTGAACGGGCGGTATGTTTCGGGTCGTTATCATGCTGAAACGTCCATATAATAGGGAGATGCTCCTCAGCATAGGGAAGCATCGTTTCCTACAATATTGCCTTGTATTGATGTTGGTCTAAGTAACCCTGAACTTTCCTCACAGGTCCCACTCCACGTCCAGAAAATGAACCCCACATTTTAATGTTTCCACCGCCATGTTTCACCTGCTTTTTTGTGAATCTTGGATTCATTTCCGCTTTTACTGGACGCCGTACGTATTGCCTTCCATCTGAAGAAATCAAATTAACCTTGGTCTCGTCAGAGAATAATACATGTTGCCATTGGGCGTAGGTCCAATGTCCATATTTACGTGCAAACGCCAAACGAGCATTTCTATGTTCTTTCTTCAACAATGGTACTTTGCGAGCCACTCTTCCGAACAACCCTGCTTCTACCAGACGTCGTCGAACGGTCCTCGCTGAGACACCAGCTCTTTCGTCTGTCCCAAACACTTCGTGTTTAATTAAAATAGAGCCTAGAAACGGATCTTTCTTAGCTAACCTGGTTATCATTCTATCTTCTTGCAGAGTTGTTTTTCTCGATCTTTTTGTTCTGGGCACATTTAAATGTTGCACTGCATTGTATACCATAGTTTTTGAACAATTTAAATGTTCTGCTATCCTTCGGTATGGCCAACCATGCTCGACAACAAACTTCATGATAATTTTTCGTAGTGTTGGATCGCAACTTTTATTTTTACCCATTTTGCTTCAAAATATTTTCCAAAACTTAAAATAAATATCGGGATTACCGCCAAAACTACCACAAAACAATAAGAGAAGAAGTAAAAAAGTATTGAGATTCAAATTTTGAAAATAGAACGCAATATCTCAGTGTCCCTAATTAAATGGCCAGCCAGCATTATTTGAACAAATAGCACTACGATAATCTATCAGCTATACTGCAAAGAGGTTTAATGTTTAAGAAGTTGTTATTGTTTGTATAATCGGGCACATAAATGACTAATTATACTTACATGTAAGAGATATGGAATATGGTTTAGACTCATTGGAAAATAAAAAATAAATTCACAACTCGGTTTAACCAAAGAGTGTCCCTAATAAGTTGACCACGACTGTACGTATATACTCGAGAGCTACTATATTTTGAACGCTGACTGTTATAGGACTATTTTGCATTTTAAGATTTAGCTTGAACACTGATAAGTGCCGCATTACCCAACTATTATGTAACAGTCGGTTTGTATACATTTTTATTAAAGACTAACCGATTGATTAAATCTAAGGAGAGATTGGACGCGGGGCTAACTACTAAACTACATAGGGGCGACTTTCTACAACACCTAATAGTAATAATAAAGTTGTACCATCGTAGGACAGTGTATTATCAGTGTTTTTGAATAACAAGTTACCTAGCCAGGTAAATATAAACAAGATGCGATTTTAACATGTTTTAATTATTTTACAAAATAATAGAATAAGTAGGAACATTTTCTACAAACAATGAAATCTTAACATATAAAATGGCCTTTTTACAGAATCATTTAAAATAATTGCATAATTACTTTACTTATAAAACAATTATTATCACAATGTAACGAACATAATTATTTTTATTAATGGCGTAGATTATATTATAATTTCTTCAGAGTGATATACTCTTTAAAAAAACCGGTCAAGTGCGAGTTGGACTCGCGCACCGAGGGTTCCGTACAAACCTGTAGGTATATAAGTAAAAGTTCACCTATCACGGGTATTATAGACTTAAGTATTTAATATAAATTTTAATTTAATATCTCAACGCGTTCAAGAGATAAGGAGTAGTAACTTTGAAATTTTCAAAATTGTCAAAAATATTTTTTTTATATGATGAAACTGAAAATTTACGGTTTTCGTAATTTTTCCTATATCTGTACTATAAGACGTGACTTCGTACTAAATTTCAAGATTCTAAGTTTACGGGAAGTAGGTTTTGATTCCTGTGCGAGTTTCGAAAATTTGCGGCCTAAATGGCTGTATCTTTTGATTGCATTCGCTTAGAAGGTTGATTTTTTCTACAGCTTCCAGGGACAGTAGACCTAAGTATCATATAGAAATTTCAGTTTGATACCTCCACGCGTTCCTGAGAAAAACGGTCTTGACAGACGGACGGACGGACAACAAAGTGATCTTATAAGGGTTACCTTTTTTTCTTTTGAGTTACGGAACCGTAAAAACAGAAATATTTACCCCAAAATCTCAAATACACTCAATAGCCGACCTAGATAATCATAAGAACTTTTGAAAACTCAAATATTCAAAGCTGTATACTGTTGGAGCTATGTATGTGCCGTGAATTATATATTTTAGTTTGCAACTCATTATGTATTTAGGTATACATAACGTTAAATTATTGTAGCCAGTGCTTTAACCGATGTTATTTTTCTTAATATCATATAAATACCTAGTGATTATGCGTCAACGCTTTTTCGTGTCGTATGGTATGGCACATGCCCTTTGCAGTCTCGATACATTGTACTCGTACATTACGTCTTTGTAACGCTTCCGGCGCGTCGACAGCTCTTTGAGCACGTTTATATCGCATACTCAGGCCAATAAACCTTTAATATTCGGGAAGTAACAAAAGGATATTTTTATTTGTTTGGCACACAACTTCTTTAGGGACTGATAGTGATCGATTGTATAACGTAAATATGAAGAAAGAGACATGTAACTAACATCTTTTTATAATTGATTTGCTAATATACCTATCTGATAACCCTATTTAGAAAAGAAACTAAAGTATTTTCATGCATCTATGCTAGCTTTTGATGGTCAAAATTAAGTAAGTAGGTACCTAGGTCTGTATCATTTAATGCCTATGAAAAATGAGATCAGATATATAGAAGACTTGACAAGTAAAAAAATATGTAAGTATTTTTGTAGACTACACACTTAATTATGTTGATGTTGGTACTTATTAAATAAAAATATAATGTTTTATTTTGTTGAAATATGTTTTCCTTTACAAGTATTTGAAGAAACATATCCAACAATGTCTAACTTATTATCAGATCATAACCACTATAAATTCGATTCCTAATAAATACTTACAAACATTAAAATGTTGTAAAATCAGTACATAATGTATGTATGTATTATTAATAATTGATTGATCTACCTAAAATATTGCATCTGTTACAAGTTTAAAGGTACAATAGATATCGTCAACGAAATATTTAAATGATTTTTTTATAAGTACGTTTTACCTGATTCGGTTTAATGTAGGTGGTAAAACAGGTATGTATAAATAAAAATATTTTGTGACTTCGATAGATATTACCGTTTCCAATTCTATCTAATCTAAAAAGTTGTTTATCAATAGAATGGCTTGAAAAGCGTGCTTCTACCAGCCTATGTAAGTAACCTGATATGATGCTAACTGTTAATTAACAGGGGGTCAATTCCACTAATCAATCGTAATAAAATCATAATAGGCTTGTTTCCACTATGAAAGAAATATTCAAAAACTGATTTTCTCTAAAATAATTCATATTTTCAGATGCCTTTACACTAATATTTTTCTGCAGTTCGTATTATTTGATTTTTAATTGGAATTCAAATGATAATTAGTCACTCAGTCGGCATTGCACGCGATGACGTCAAAGTGTGTTATTCCCATACAAGCTCTATGAAGAAAAGCGTTTTGACAGTTGATAAAAAGTACGTCAACGATTGGTGGTGTCAACTACCGTATTGTTTTTGACAGTTTTAGTAAGGACGAAATGTCAAAATTGGGCAAATTAATTACGATTTTGTTACGATTGAATAGCGGAATTAGGCCCTTGATGATTAAAATCTACTTAAGTGCAATAATAAATTTTGCTTGGCTACTTTGAACAGCTAGAATTGAAAGTTTTGATGAAGTAACATTCGTTAGAACAACTACAAAAGTATTTATTTAATTTTAATTTTATGGAGTTTTAATTTAAATCCTAGCATCTCTGAGAGTACCCCGGACAGAGCGGACAGTATAACCACCTTCGTAATCGTGTATAAGTAGTGGTTGGCACATATTCCAGATATTTTGAACGGCGCATCCAGTTCCTGTAAAAGATACCAAATTGAAGTGAACATATTGGCTTGAATAATACAACCTCAAAATCCAAGCTAGTTTTTTTTAAAACCTGCGGCCGACTAACTCTGGCATTCTGTATTTGTAAATTAGACCATAACGCAATGATTTTAGTTCCAAAATTACCTTGAGCAGATCAGCGGCTAACTTCAGAACGTTGTTCGCCACAGTCAGCTGGTCTTTGCTCTCTGGCCGCTGCTCTATGGCAAGATGGAGGTTTATCTGCTCGGTTATGATGGCGGAGAGGCAGCCGCGGTACTTGCGGTTCACGTTGCTGCCTAGCGTGAGCAGACGGAGCAGATATATGCCGAGGCAGCAGCTCCATACCATGGCTTCGAGGAGCCAGCCGCACTCTAGCGTCACTGATTCCTGTATACGGAATATTTGGGTTATAATTAAGGTTGATAATGGGAGAGAATGCGAATTGGACTCGCACTATAAAACCGAAAAAAAAAAACAAAAAAAAACCCGCCTGCTAATATAACAGTAATACAAAGTCTTCTAAAAAGGCTGAAACAAGATACAAAATTCAGAAACTAAGCAACTTCATACATACAGGCAGTCGGAGGCAAGAATTTTAATTATAAGTCTAACCATACTCTTTTTGTACATGTCTCCGTTTTTTTTAATTACAATTGTACAAACTCACCCTAAGCAGTTGTGCGCTGACGCACGCGAGTAGGATTAGCGTGAGCATAAAAGCGGCTGACACGATCACATCCACGGAACGCTGCGGACCGCGGCGCTGTGAAGAGATACGTATCAACTTTTAATATTTTTTTATAAGAGTTATTATTTCCATTTTTATAGACACAATCTTAATAATGATACCTAACAGATGCATTGATTTGATTATATTGTGAAGAACAAAAATGTGAATGCATCTTCCGTGCTCTTTGGAAGGTATGATACGATAAGGCCCAATGAAACGTGAAAAGCTACCCCGATAGGATATAAATTTAACAACAAAATATTCAAATATTCAAAAACGCATTCGATAGCTCTCTTCAGTTAAAAACTTCAGTAAAACAACTCACCCGCAAGTAAGACCGCGTAGAGAGCCATGTTTTGATATTTCGAACCGTATTTAGCCTGAAGTGCGGTAATTCTGATTTCCTAGCTCGCCTAGCCGAAGTGAGATGTGAGAAGAGCTTTGCGTACAGAAATCGTTGTTTGAACGCGCGCTCCGCCACGGCTAGCAAGAAGAAAACCAGTCCACTTAGCGCGAAGCGTAGAAGGCACGATAATGCATTTGTAGAGATTTCCCTAAAGTGAAAAGAATATGATTAGTAACGACCACATTTTTTATTAGCTGCTAATCATGTATTTTACACACTTTCGAAGAAAGTAATACGCCTAAAAAGTTATTATTACTAACTCACCAAATATTGTCCCCAAATGCACCACTTAGCAATGAGAATATTGATCCTTGACAATAACTGATCACAAGCGAAGGAATGTAAGTAACTACCGACATCGCCTGTAATTCTTCTTCAGATCTTGTATCTTGGTCAATCGCCACCTGAAACAATAAATGATTATTGATTTGGATGAAGTTTAATTACAGAATTGGCCTTCTTAATAATAAGAACGAAACAAATTAACGTAAGATATTGTAGCTCTGGTTTTCTTGAATAAATAAACATACCAACAATATTTTAGGAAGTAAGTAATCATTATTATAGTTTACTTACTATAATAATGATTAACTTACTTACTATACGAGTAGCAATATCACTCTTATTTGTTGTGCCCTAAGTTTATGCACGCACTAACTATGGTCATGGGACAGGTTTAAACGAGTTATTTTGAGATTTAAGCGGGGGAGCGCATTTTGCACACTTTTTTTCTTCAGCCGCAGTCACGATGTACGAAGCTATTGAGCTCTACCTTGCCCACCGAGCGTCTTATATTCCATCTGTCCGGAAGAATTCCACTCGAACTTTTGACGTCTTTAAGGTAATTTCGATATGTAAATAATATCACTGTTACAAAGTCTCGTAGAATGCAAGATTAGTGCCACCGTAGCGGCCATGACGAGTCCGGCCCACAGACAGCCGTCGGCCGCCATAGCTCGCTCGGCGCGCTCCACCACGTACCAGATGGTGTCCACCGCGGATAGCCGACCTCCCTTCCCACATTGTACACTTCGCTTATAATTCCTACCTGCACCGGTCTCGTAACAGACGAGAACAGCGCCACCGTAGCGGCCATGACGAGTCCGGCCCACAGACAGCCGTCGGCCGCCATAGCTCGCTCGGCGCGCTCCACCACGTACCAGATGGTGTCCACCGCGGATTGCCGACCTTCCTTCCCACATTGTACACTTCGCTTATAATTCCTACCTGCACGAGTCTCGTAGCAGGCGAGAACAGCGCCACCGTAGCGGCCATGACGAGTCCGGCCCACAGACAGCCGTCGGCCGCCATAGCTCGCTCGGCGCGCTCCACCACGTACAAGATGGTGTCCACCGCGGATTGCCGACCTTCCTTCCCACATTGTACACTTCGCTTATAATTCCTACCTGCACGAGTCTCGTAGCAGGCGAGAACAGCGCCACCGTAGCGGCCATGACGAGTCCGGCCCACAGACAGCCGTCGGCCGCCATAGCTCGCTCGGCACGCTCCACCACGTACCAGATGGTGTCCACCGCGGATTGCCGACCTTCCTTCCCACATTGTACACTTCGCTTATAATTCCTACCTGCACGAGTCTCGTAGCAGGCGAGAACAGCGCCACCGTAGCGGCCATGACGAGTCCGGCCCACAGACAGCCGTCGGCCGCCATAGCTCGCTCGGCGCGCGCCACCACGTACCAGCTGATGTCCACCGCGGAGAGTTCCGCTCGGAGCGTCGACCCGCGCTCCCACATCGTACACTTCACTGGGTGACGAAAACTTTTTATGGGGTTAAAATTCAACACGAAATGTGTCTCAATAAAGTGGTAATTTGCAATTAACCTTTTTTAAGTTCTACAGCTTACGCTTGAAACTAACTAGAATCGTTACATACTGTTTTTCACTTGATAGATTAACCAAATATTAAAAACACCCAGGAAAATATCGTAGGTAAGCAAGGGATTTGGATATATTTAATGCTTGACGAAAACTAATCGCAACACTCTAGACTAGCTCAACGAGCCTAAAATGAACTTAGAACGACTTTGTGCGAACACATTTATTTGTGGGTGAATTGTATCCATTGTCAATTTATTGGTAAAAGTGTAAAAGAAATCACAAACTGTAAAAATAATTAAAAAAAAAACAATATCTTACCCGTATCGCTAGTAGGATCGAGAAGCGCAAAAGGGTCCCAAGAGCTATCGGCCGCGTAATGGAATTCCACATCGGAATGACCTCCCTCTGATTGGGACCCGTAGCTGCTCTCTTCGCCTGTCAAGACATGTTCTGATGAGCGAACAACCAAATGGGAAATGAAAATATGAAGAAACAAACTTAGGAAATAATATGTGGTACATTCAATTCATGGACACATATAGTAATGAACATTGAACAGTATAATGAAGTGGCGGCAAAAAATTTTGCCGCCACTTCATTATACTTATTCATTCATTATATTTGATTGTCTACGTATAATGTTTATTTTTTGTGCTCAAATATTTGCAATCAGTCTTTGTGTCATGGATAGTGGCTTGCTGAGCTGCTTCCCATTGGATGCATGTACTCATCTGTTGCCCAGAGCTACTGACGGTCTTCTAGCTCTAGGATATGGTGACGTTTTTGTCGTCTCACATGGTCCATGGTGAGTTGATAATAATTTAACTATGATAAACTTTAAACCTTGCAATGTGTTTGACGGCAAACACCGAAGGAAGAAAGATACAGCGATCTACGAAAATGTGTACTGTTTCTAAAAACCGATAGTTTATTACACAAAATTCAATAAACATTCAGTCAATTGGCTCCAATTGTTACTGTGACATGACGTCACGTTAGAGTATTTTTTTATACAAAATCTATGGAGGCGGATCGTTATAACGGATGATAAACAGTATATCAACGATTGCTGGATTCATCTATATTAATTTTCTAGTACTACGGGAGTCATCAATCGCATGGTACTGCAGTGATAGTGTCAACAAACAACTCGGTGCTTACTGTTAGTGGTTTGCCCAACCCAGTCAGACATGGTGTGGTGCGATGGGAGCGCTATGGACGGCGCCGACGCCGAGCATTCGCCGTCGGACGACGACGACTGGTAATTGTCTAGTTTCTACACAAATACAACATATTAGTCAAGTTTATTGATAAGATAATGTTTGATGTACACATGATTTAATTGGCATGATGACAGCTATCTTAAATATTTTTATGACCATGGCGTTTAAAAAACATAGCCCCTATGAAGTAATTATAACCAGTTTCCAAAAAGCTGTCAAAACCAATTTTTAAACACACAAAACTCAATAAATATTCGGTCAATTGACTCCGATTTCTAGTGACGTCACGTTCATTATTCCCATACAAAATCTATGCAGGCAGACCGTTTTGACAGATAATAAAAAGTATGTCAACGATTGGTGGTGTCGTCTAGCCAATTAATAGCTACTTTTTCAACTAATGGCGCCACCATTCTTCATCTTAATCTGAATGCCTGCTACAAGAGATGTTATCCGTCAAAACGATAGCGTGTACAGGCGACAACACATCACGCTACGATTTCATCACCTTTATTACATGTGCATAAGATGCCACAGTTTTTATCTCAAAGTGTATTTGTATCACTAAACGAAAAAACGATTATCATTTTGACGGATTTCGTATTTCGTAGTAAGGCCTCTTATACAATGTTCCTGTACGTAAATAAATATATTTTTGCGATGTTGCCATACACGAACTGATCGGTCGTTGCGAACTGTTACGCCTTGATCACTCGCGTCGAGTGAATGGGCGAGGCAGTAAAATGATTCTCGGCCGAGATAGTATTTAGTGTATGTATAGACATCAGTCGCCAATCTGTTCACACGAAGCGAGCACTCGGCGCGTGTGATCAAGGCATCATGACGGGCGAAGCTATGACTCATGAAATGAGGAGAGATCGTTGAGACGATTCGCATACTATATTGGCATAGAGTCCATTTTTCTTGATGGAAAAATGGAATAGAATAGAATAATAATAATAATAGAATCATTACTTATGGTGGAATCATAAGTAATGATTCCACCCTTTGAACATTGCTTGTGCAATAAAGTTTTAAAATAAATAATGTGATGGGTCTTACACAAATAAAGCGAAAATAAGAAATCTATAGTGGCGCCATTAGTTCTTCAGTTGTCCAAAAAGTTCTTAACGCCAAAAAAGATATGTTACCACACATCAATGTACGTACTTGTGACTGATTTCACAAATTGAAGTATTTCAAGCAATGTATGTATTAAGAACTGTTGCGTTTGTGATTCATTCTTTGAAGAGATATGGCCATTATCTACCTGTTTTGCTGTGTTGTGTATTCTTTCCATCTACCACCTAACATTATAAAAAAAAGTTAATAATGTATCGAACGTGGTATTCGAGTGCAAATCGGACGTGTTTCTCAGCAATATTTAGCATAACAACAATTTAGTTTACTGGTTTAAGTGATTATCTAGAGGCAGTTACCTTTTGCTTTTTCTTAACTGCAGCAAATTCATCGTCAGTAGATTCTCTAGGTATTGAATCTTTTACCCAGGAACTTCTAAATCTGACTCCAACACGTTTCGCAGCGCTAGGGCTGCTTGTAGGAGCCCCACCATCAGATTCAGGTTCCACTGACTTTTCATCGTCATCTTTCTTTGTGCGAGGAACCTCTGTATTTGGTTTCGTTTCGGTATCAACCTTAGGAACTTCTGTTTCTGGTTTAGCATCTGTCGCTTCTTTTATATTTTCTAGTTTATCTGCTTTAGGTACGTCTGTTTCTTTCCCGCGATTTTCGCCATCGCTTCCGTTTGAGTTGTAGCCGTTGAGGCTTTCGAAGCCGTCATCTCCATCGGCGAAGATAGCCCGCGCGATGTGCATTTGCTGATTTTGTCTGACGTTGAATGTTTCTAGATGCTTCTTTGTTAGTATGTTAGATTTGTAACTAAATGACGTGCCGGGCGTGGCGTCGTCGGGTGGGGGGGTAAATGTCACTATAGGAGCTGTCACGTCAGGCTTCTCCCAAGCCATGTAGTCTTCGTCGTCGGAGTCCTTCGCCTTAACTTTAATTAATGCTTTGTTTTTGATTGGCGGTTCTAAATTCTTTACGTTGTCTTTTGTAAGTACTTCCTTCTTGCGTTTTCTGTAAATGGGGTGAAATTGTGAAACTGATCAATAAAGTTAAGATCACATTTTTTGACTGTAAATAGAGTCTACAGTAAAAATAGAGTCTATACAGTAAATAAGTGAAAAGTTAAAGTGAACCAAGACTGAGTCATTAGGTCAGTAGACTAAATGTCTACATTCAGTATAAGTATTCATATTTATAGTATTTATTGCAAAGTCACACGTTACAATAAGGTGTTACAGTCTCATGAGTAAACTAGTACAGTGACGCCCGGCTAACGGAAAAAAAAACACTACAGTGAAGACTCATCTAAAGGAAAAAAAATGCTCACCTCAGCCCACTTTCTATAACTTCGGTCCTAGACTGCCGCCGCCTGAATTTAGCGGGTTTGCTGGCCGGGCCCTTGCTCTGGCTCGACGTGGCGCCGCTCTCGGCCGAGCCACCGCCACTGCCGCCATCGCATTCGGAGGAACGAGCCCGCCTGAAAAATAAATAAAAAAAGATATAAGATACGATAGGATAAGAAGCACCAACTCAGAAAGAAGCAAAACCTGAACCGGCAAAATGGGGCGGCACAATTTTGAACGGGACACGCTCTGGAGTAGTAAGGATAGAGTAGGGTAGGCATAAAAGGCATTTAATAAGTTATAAGTACAATTGTCTAGCATAAGACCTGCTATAATATGTATGTATTTAACACTTAGTTGGCCAATAAAAGAATATGAATATGAAAAAAAAATTGTAAAGAGAAAACATCTGCCTATTAGAATGATCGAGAAGACCTAATGCAAACCGCATTAAGAACGCATCTATGCAAATGCACTATCAAAATCGATATTATGATCATGTAAAAGATCTCTACGTCTATCTATCTCTCTGATAGACAGACAGGGTACCGTTATATTCTCTCACCATACAAAAGTCAGCTGGATTCCGGAACGTTTGGACCGTATTTGCGGGTCCTGCCACACTGTTTGCCCACACGGTCAAGCTACTGTGTGAGATTGGTTACATCCGAAACTACAGATAACAGCTTAGGATGTGTTGATCGAAAGTAAAGGCTCTGGCTTCCAAGCTCAAATAATTAATAGAGTTCAGTTTGCCCTTTTTAAGAATTGAAATATTATCATAGTAAAGAATGATTCTATTTTTGTTCACAATTGAAACATCGCGTGCGTGACTACAATCAATCAAACATGAAACGTGTTCACATTTCTGAAACGTTTGATATCTTACCGAAAGTATCGAGGCAGCTTCCTTCTGTACGTGGATCGCGGACGAACTCTCGCCAGCTCCATTTCTGTTGTGCTCACGATCTGTGAGTGCACCACGTTTAGCACCAACATCAACCCAAGAGGCACTATCCAGCAGTTAGCCTGAAATAAATATTTTCTTTATCATACTATCGAAATAAAACTATGCCAGTGTAGTGTGAAGCTCACTTCACCCTTCTTGTATCTAAGTAGTATATAAGTAGTTGTAAGCGTTATTTCGCGCATTATATATGAACCTATAACTAAAACAACACGTCTTTCAATTGGTCACGGTCCCATCCTTCTACATGGCGACCCTGCCAGTGCTGCCTTTGATGCAATGACACTAGATATTTGTTACTTACTGTTCACCCAAAAATCGGCCCACCTATATTTTACAGAAAAACAATTTTTTCATAAAAATATAATATTGTAGTTAAAAATAAAAGTAACAAGAGTAATATTTTAAAAACTGGTGGATAGATTTTTGTATGATCTGTGTAGTAACAGCGCAAAAAGGGAAAGCCTCCATTTCTGATAATGTCACCGTTACGCCATTTGACTAGAAGCAGGTAATACACCTATCGATTTTATCATGTTAATCTCTTATACAATACCGTAAGTAGCGCGCCACGATATTTATAAACATGAATGCAATTACTCCATGCATATGCATATAAACAGTAATTACGCAACAGGAAACATGATTTTCCTTCGCACATACTCACATCAACATCTGATGTAGCGGGTGATATAAAATACAAAGACATGTTAACGACTTGCATAAACCACAGTGCGAGCAGGAACTTCGCGCACGCCGGCGACGTCTGCTGGGCCCACCATTGGTAGAGGGCTGGGAGGAATACTAGTCGCACGAGAGCGTACCATATAACACGACGCATGCTCAGTGTTGGTTTTGCTTTAGGAAATGATGAGCCTGAAAAAAAATTTCATTAATTTTATCTAAAAAATTAACCTATTAATACCTAGGCTGCATAAAGGGTCACAGGGGATCCATATTCTTTACAGCCCCCTACTCTCTAAGTTGTTGTCTGTAGTTTCGGATGCAGCCATTCCTGTCGCTCTTACAAGCTCGACCATGTGAGTAAACAGGCTGGCTAGACCCGAAAATACGAGCGAAACGTTAGGGTTTATGGCCCCTGACAAAGTATTTTTTTTTAATCAAAATGGAAATCCAAAAATAAATTTGGGAACCCCTGGATTGATTAATTATTATTATTTTAATCAAAGATTATAATAAGGCAACACCTCCTGTATTTAAATGAACATTTTGAAGAACTTTTAAATTTGTTATTGCAAGTTTGTGAAAAGCTAATATCCACTTCAAGATTGACTTCAAGCCAAGCAGTTGACAGTTTTAAATCTTAGTCAGCTAAGTCAGTCCATACCTCTGACTAAATCCACATCTATAAGATAGGATCTTGCATGGTTTGAGAAGTCGACAATGCGTCGCCTGTAGGTACCCCGCATGAGGAGTTGTTCCACCATCGTTTCCCATTCTTCTTTGTCGTAAGAGCTGATCTTCTTCTGATACCTATGGTACACAAATGGTAACTAAAGATTTTCAAATACTAAGTTTCCATATGTGTTTATTAAATGGAACTGATATTTTTCATTTCTACAGGAGTTGTTACTGTTTTTTTCACAAAATAGGTTGAATGTAAAACTTTTCATTTTATATGCACAGCAAGCAGTCATATTAAAGTTATAGTAAATAGGACTCTGGTAATAGAAAAAAGCTTTTAAGACAAATATCAAGAGGATAATTCTTAATGCAAAAACTTGTACTTACCATGCCGCTAGTTGCTTCATGATGGATAGAATTTATAGCACTTTTTATCAATAAATCACCTTCAATTGTACTTGAAAGCTGTAATCAATGGTTCAATTTTTATAACACACTCCTCACACAAATGCTTATTAACAGGTACCACAAGTTTTGTACCACATTTGAAAAAAAAACTGACTCTTACTTTCGTTAGCAACAAACTATTAAAAAAGAAATCGTGCTAATGAACAAAAGGCGTAATTATCATAAGAGGTGCTTACCATTTGGTTTAATTTAATTCCAGTTTTTGTGATAGCAAAGTTTTTCCGAAATTACGGCTTCTTGCTGGTGGTAGAATCACTGTAAATTTATTAGTATTATATCATAACTGACAAGTGTTACTGCGTTGAGAACAAAGCCTGTTTTCTCTGGTTTGAACAACATGAAACTGTTTTCAAACCTGCATTGAATTTACGATCGATTCTTTTGCTCATGTCAGTGCAGGTTACATGAATAACTTACAAGTTTAAAGGTCATATTGCTACACGACAGAAGAAGAAGATCTTAAAATATTTATGAAGTATTTACCGTTAGAGAACGTCTAAGAAATTCATTTTGCGCTGAACAGCGCACAATTTTAAAACACCAAAGCATGAAGTCAATATTAAATGGTGAGAAAAATATTTGGCGCAGTAAATACTAGCACTAGTAAGCAACACAGCTGCTGTCAGGAATCACTTGATTTTTTGATCTTATTGACGAAATTAAGATTCACTTTCAATAAAACTTGATTCGATCGACCAAACGAAATCACAAAATCTGGCTGACTGACTTTGACAGGTTTGAAGTATGTAGATTCTTTTCAAAGAGAAAGGAAATAGATACACGATTATACAGCCTACGTGACAATTTGCTTTTAAAATACTTCCATTGCTTTAAGCATATTTAAGTCTAACAGCAAGCAAAGTCGTGTACATTTTTTTAAATATATCTACCTATGCAATGGGCTATAGGGTAGTTGTGTTTACTTCGAAAAGACAGAAACTAGTGCCAGTAGGTTCTTCCTCGTGGGTCAAGAGGTTTCGGGTTAAGATTCTAGGTCAAGCTGAATGGTTTATGGCTCGTGATTCTTTGAAACAGCATAAAATTGGTGGTTAAGAAGTACTACGGGCCGAAAAGCTGTCTCGATGAGCGTTACCTGGGCTTTCTTAGGCATATACTTGTAGAATCGAAAATTTCTCCAGCAATTATTATCAAATCAAAAATAATCTCTGAATTGATTGGTCATCGGGTTAAAATATCGGAATATTACCCATGAGGAAGGAAAGGAAAGACGGTTTTTAATAACAATATCTTTATTGTGAGTATAAAATAGTCACTCACATTATTGATCCTTACTACAAAAATTCAATTCGTTGTATTTCAAAAAACAGTTACCGGTACCAGTTAACAGGTATTGACAGTTTGTGCATTGTTAAAATATTTACCGATTTCTAATTAATTAGGTACCTATTACGAGTAATTGGCATGATGACAGCTATCTTAAATATTTTCAAGACCATGGCGTTTAAAAAACATAGCCCCTATGAAGTTAATATAACCAGTTCATTTCCAAAAAGCTGTCGAAATCAATTTTTAAACACACTAAACTCAATAAATATTCGGTCAATTGACTCCGATTTCTAATATATGACCGTGACGTCACGTTCATTTATTCCCATACAAAATCTATGGAGGCAGACCGTTTTGACAGATAATAAAAAGTATGTCAACGATTGGTGGTGTCGTCTAGCCAATTATTATATTTATGAATCTTGACTTAAAGCTAGGCCACAGTAGCTAATAGGTACAAATAATAAGGGCTTAAAGTCTGTGTAAGTTAATGTATTTCAGTAATGTGTAGGAAATTAAAATTATTTTCTAATGAGAATGGTTTGACAGGAATCACAGTAAAATAACAAGCCTGGAATCTTGATAATTTCAAGGTAAATTTTAAGAAATTTTCATGATCCTAGCCTTTTCGGCGCACAGGTGCAGCTATAGCTGCACATGCCGCCAGCAGTTGCCCTTTCAGCAGTCTTAAGGTGCTTCTCAGAACCTGAAAGACTACTACAAAATACTAATGGTTATTTCGTTGTAATTTCGACAACTCGAATTTTTATTGCAAAAAAGCCCTTAGATGCCAATGAACTTGAGATGTCAAAATATTATCCTTGACGTTTTGCCATGTAAACAAAGAAAGAACTAAGAACTACAATGGTTTTAAAGGATTTCGTTTTTCGTTGTAGGTCGCCTGGGTGCCCGGGTACACCGCCCGCCGCACCCATTGTACATAGAGAAGAGTGATGATCGGATGCCCAAAAAAAACTTAAGAGTAAAGCTCCTTTAAAAATACATTTTTCGTTGCGTTTTATATTAAAAGGTGGTTAATCTATATAAAATTATTATACTTACATAACTACGCAATAAAATCATAACTAAATTAACATACACGAAAACACATTTAAGTTCCTTCACTTCTACCGACTAGATACCTAAATATAAATACTACTTTGGTTTAAATTATTTATTATATTATTATTTAAACTAACGGAATGAAAATCTATCAGTTAATAAACAATTTCATGGAATAGTTCTCATACGTCAAGTTTATTTCTTATACAAGGGTTTGTTGGTGTAAATATAATCATGCATTAATAAATGAACAAAAACTTTGACAGGTACAGACCGGTAGATTTTCAAATAATCGTTGTAATTATAAGCACCATACATACTTAGTACTAAGCTCAATTAATTAACATTTAGGTAATTGGAATTACAATATTTTGTACTTTCAGATTATATTTTACATACATTTAACATATAACTTAAGTAGATGGTATTAGAAAGAACATTGATAAGGTATTTGATACATATAGGTACATGTTTATCTGGTTATCTATGCTTACGCTTAAAACAAACGTTACAACAATTCAAATACCTTCAATAGAAGGTATTGTAAGACGTTGTCCCAGGTGAGCGACGCAACGAGACAAATGCGACGCGTTGCGATGCAACGTAATGCAACCAATACTTAAGTCGTTGTCAGTCGCTTTTCGTCACGTAGAACACTTACATAAACGTACATTTGAATTTTTTGCGTCGAGCTACTTTGTCGCGTTCGTTCGTTCTAGAGCGTAGCGAACGTAGCCTACATTCTGTTGCACTTTACAAAGCATAGTATTTATTCCAATGAGATATATTGCATTATAATTCAGTGGTAAGTTCGTCTTGCGGTCGTCTCGTCATTTCGAAGAGTTCGTCCTCAAGCCACACACTTTCCCGCCTCACGATGGGCCTTCGTTCCCAAGGGTCGGAGAGAACAATGGTCTCTCTATCTCTCTCCCGTTCTCTCTCTATCTGGGTATAGCTGGGCGGTCGACCAGCATCGCTCCACCCACACTGGCTCTCTAACTCCTTGTCCATATTGCTATCGTACGATGTGGGTGAGTATGACGGTGGTTTGAAGGTCGAAAAAGATTGCTGAGTGGTCTCAGAATCAGACCCTTGACTCGGCGGTGAAGGTAGGATGTTTACAAGTTGTCCCTCCTGCTGCGGCTCGTTCACACCTGATCTGCTGTACCGCTTTAAAATTCTGTAAGCATTTATTCGCTGTTACAATACGGACAAAGAATTAGTTATGTCACAAACTAAGCGTAGATTCGACCAAATATAAAATAGATTTAGGAGTTAAACGTCTACATACTGTACCCATTTGTTTTCTACGTCAAACGTCATATCGTTCTTGTTTTACTTACTACTTAACGTGTTTAGTCGAATCCACGCTTAGTATGTGTAGGCATATTCTAAGTTTTATCCTGAAAAAGGTTACCACAAAGGTTACCTTAGTATAAATCATTGACTTATATATATTAATAGAAAAAGGTTACCCGGTAGGAATAATAATATAATATTTTATCTTATGTGTCATATTGTTCTTATTTTTTTTTCGTTTTCTCTTTTACTTATTTTGTCGCATCGCCCACTTAACATTTCTGCTTAGCCCAAAGGTATGACTGGTAGAGAATGCCCTACGGCTTTAAGTCCACCTTTTGTACAAAGTATTGTTGTGCAATAAAGCTTAAATAAATAAATAGAAACCTGGACTTTTATCCAAAGTGCGAAGGTCACACTCAAGTTATTTCTCACTGATCGTTTTTTGGGTTCCACATACATAGTTAAGGCCTAATTCCGCTTATGATTAGCGGCTAATCTTAATTGGAATTGAATTGCCTTTTGGTTTTTGACATAACGTCTGTAACTGTCAAAAGCAGGAGATTCAATTACGATTTCGTAGCGATTGCTTAGCGGAATTCGCCCCCAGACCTTGAGTAGCAGACAGAAAGGTCACAAGTTTGTATCTCGCACTTCGCAGTCCCAACAAATGCGACTTTGAAAACTGTCGAGGCTTTGATTACAATTCAGGTAGACCCTTTTTGGGTTATACCCGAAATATATTTTTGGAATAAGAGCCTTAATTTATTTCATTTGGTTGGGGACGCACCTGCATACGAAGATTAAAATAATTTGTAGTGAAGGGTAGCCCTTGTCACGAAAATCTGTAATTAGGGACCTTATTTTTTTCAAAGGTAGTGACTTTTGCTTACATTCTAATAAAAGTGCACACAATACTTAGACTTAAACTTTTTGTACCAAAACAGTCTTTAAACATACGAATATTCTGGCCACTGTTCAGAACATTAATTTTAACTTTCGAAAGTTACCTCTCTGCCCAGCTGGCCAGCCGTGGCCACTCCTCGGGGACTACTGGAACATGTTGCTTATTCAGAAGTATGAGCAGCTTCGCCAGGTCACTGAGCACGCAACTGTAATCAAAATAAATTTTGGGGTAAGTGTATGTTACTCTCATGATGATGTAATGAATCATCCAAGTGTTTACAATAAGAGGCACGGGCAATCCGCTGCCGTTTTGCATAAAAATTTTGGAAATGCAAACCCAGTTAGTAATTATTATGTAAATTACAACATTTACATTTGGTTAGACAATAACTCCATTCAAAAGAGTACCTATAACTTAAGTAAAGCTGTATTTAGCTAACAATGCGAATATGAGTTTTTCAATGTCTAGTCTCTCGGCTGTCAAAGGCTTAAAAATCTTTGATTTAAATTTTTAATTGTCAATAAAATGTGATAAGCTTGGTGTGATACAAGTTCTTAAGTAATAAATTATACGAAATAATAAATAATAATAATAAATATAATAATAATAAATATTTCACAACAACCACACCAATTCTCTAGTCCCAAACTAAGCTACGAGGCTTGTGTTATGGGTACTAGACAACGGATAAACATACTTAAATACTTTTTTTTGTAAATAAATACATATTATACATAGAAAACACCCAGACCAGTACAAACACACATGTTCATGCACACTTATGCTTGTACTGTGCGGGGATCGAACCCGCGACCCTTGGTTTAGAAATGAAATTAATGTAGGAAATAAAATTGCAAATAGCACAACAGATTTTACAATAGACTTCACTGAATCTTACGCAGCGTTATAAGTACGTCTAATATTAGAACAAATACCATAAAAGTAGAGTCAAACAATGTGCACACTGCACGGCACATGGACTTTGTTAATAGACGCTTGCAGGGTGCGATGAAATATTTAATGGGTTTAGCGGCTTTTGTTATCCTAACTTTGATGTTGATGCACTGAGTGTGCTTTTCATCCGTTTTTGTTCTGTTTGTCAGTCTTCTGCTTCGATTAAGGGCGCATTCACTCGGAGACGAAACGTGGTTTTTCAAATATCGTTTTTTTTTCGCAATTCGAGCCATGAAAGCTTACAGATTTTTAGTAAAAAATGTTAAAAAAAGAGTTTTCCGTAATTTCCTTTTTTTTTTAAATTTCATATTGCATGAAACGTGCACTATATTCCGCCACAACATACAGACTGAGATTAAAATGGAGATCGTTGTCTGGTTAATTCATTGATGGCAAATTGAAAAGCATTCAGAGTCAGCGTGGTGTGATTACGGGGAATGTGGAGTACGGGCGCAGTGAATTCGCTTTCAGATTTGAATGTATTGATAATACACGTACGTCATCCTTTGTCGTGATTTCTTTGTGAATTCAAAAGGATGGGTGTCTTCATTGAAAGTGACAAGCATTTTGTTTCAGAAAGGTTGAGGTACATATCTATCTTTAATACGGTGTTAACGGTCTATTCAAAGGAACAAACCTGTATGCCATCGCAGCGTCATTGTTTCCCAGTTGGTATAGCTCTCTGACTTGATTTCTTGTATGATTCAAGATGGCCAGCAACGTGTAAGCATGTGGCTGAAAAAAAATCAAAATCAAGGTCATAATTAATATGTATCAGACGGTAGTGTTCATGTTTTATATTTTGAAAATAAAATTTATAACAAGTCACGAAAATTGTAACGATTTTGTATTCAACATGTGAAGCTACGAACTACGAGCGTTTTGTTTATGTACTACAGTGTATAATTATTATATTTCCGTACGATGCCACAACGATACCCTTGTCAAAACAATGCCTCTCAAACAATACAGCTGTTTATGGATTGCGTGTCATCATCACATTACCACGGGCAATAACATACTAATAAAATTAACTTACCCTCAAGCAATCCAGCTGTTTATGGAACTCTCTCAGCCGCGTGTCATCGTCCTGCCCAGGCTGCGGAAGCGGCTGCGCCCGCGACCGTGCGTTGCTACGGCAGCGTGCGTAAGCTGCGCCAGCAACTACGAGCGCTATGCATGCAACGGCGCCGCATGCGCTGCCTACTAACACCTGGTAAAATAAAATAAAACACTTTTTAAAGAAGATACTATGGTACCATCTTTCCATTTACTAACCAGTATTTTACTGGTCAAACCACGCTAAACGAAGCAAAATAAGGGATTTGTTTTGTTGTGCTATTCGCTAGCTTGACGAGTTGAGGAAATCGAGTTTCAAACTTTATAAAATAATTAATATTAATTTATTATAGTATATTAACTTGTTAAAATTGAATATTCAGCACAACAACTGTTTGGTGGGATGGTCCCTCGATAAATCATTACACGAATTAAACATTGTACAAAGTTCTTTCAATAACACCTCACTTGATTAGGATTAAATAATAATTTTGACGGCTAGTGGGTCCATCAATCCACTCTACATTTACTCGGACGATGTTTCATCACAGTCATTATCAATAATAGCATCTGCGCTCTAACATGTTGTTTCTGTTACGATAAACATTATGATGCAACAAAAGGAAAACATGATTTGTAAAAAATATTTCATATCATCTGATTACAAAGTTTTACATAATCGCTCTATGCACATTCTTCAGATTAACGATTTTTAATGACTCAACGGTTGCCTCATCTGTGCTGTAGCGCGCATCGTAGGTGTTGCATCACATTAGGGCTACCCAAACTTGTTCAGGGGCCCTACGAAACACTTTTGGGTACCACATACAAATTTAATAAGCTTTCATGGACATGATACATGTAATTACGCACAATTACGCACCTCATTGGTAAATTTCGATTCATTAACCACTTTCCACTCGAATCGATTTAATTTACCTTATGCATCAGTGGGTAAAATCATTTATTAATTGGATTTGATCCATTAAGACTATTGTTGAATAAGAGCTTTCTGAACATTTTTAATACTCTTAGATCGTAGTCATAGTGTCTGGATTTGCAAAACTCACATGCATGTGGTAACCCTATCGGAACTTAATTCAAAAGCCGTAGTTTGTTTACAGTTGATGTCCTGACCCATTTAGGCTAACACGTCCATTGGTTTTTGTTATCTTTGGTTGCTTACGGCAACTAGGAGACTATGGGAGCGAGTGTTAATTGAGGTGTTTATGAGGTTACCCAGTATCTAACATCTTTTTTACAGGTATGAGTTTATTTAGTACTAAATTATCCAATTTAACTTTTTAAAACCGGTTTCAAAACAGTTTTTTGTAAACGTAGGTTATGAAAGACATTTGTCAGAAAAAGTCAGTTGTCTTGCTTAAAAATTTCAAGCGTATTTTTACTCCTAATTGGGAAGAAGCAGGTACACTTTTGATGAATCCTTTCCCTAATTTGTCGTCGTGGAACCAGATGTTATAAAAACTCAAAAATGAATTTATAAGTGTGAGTGGGAAAGCAGAAGCGTCCCATGGATTGGTTGTCATGTGCCCAAAACTCCCGGGTCCCGAAACTGTCCTGGCCGTAGATTATACAGCAACATATTAGAAAACCTATCACGACGAGGTGGCATCTTCACATTTAATTACCTCATTATAAGTTTGAGCGGGATAGCAGACGCGGCCCATAAGGTGGTCATGGTAATGTGCCCAGAACTTCCGGGTCCCAGAGGGGCAGTCCTGGGCGCGGTAAATATACAAAAACATATGAGAAAATATTGAAGCGAGATGGCATACTCATTTAAATTACCTCATTGTAAGTGTGAGCGGGATAGCAGACGCGGCCCATAAGGTGGTCGTCATGTGCCCAGGACTCCCGGGTCCCAGAGGGGCAGTCCTGGGCGCAGGTGCCCCCCGGCCAGACTAGAAGACGAGCGCATTTTACGCAGCCGTCCGCGGCGCAACGAACGCATTCCGATCCGCATCCTTAAAGAAAGAGAAATGTTTACTGTTATATTACTGAAATTTTATCAACAGGTTCTTATATTATTGCCGACAATTACAAGAACTTTAGTCAATGGTATTGCAGAAAAATACGAGTACAACAACTGTCTGAACTAGGATTAGAACCTGGGTTTAGCGGGTATCCGGCCCATGCACTCTTGCAAGCCTCTCCTTTCCCACAGACAATGGAAAACCCTGATGAAAAACGCTTCTGCGAAAAATACTACAGTTTTAACGGGTCACTTATTTTTGTAGGTTAGTATTTCAGTTTTTTATTAACATATTACAGCGAGGTAGTACTACAAAGCAGTAAGGTAGTCTTGGCAAGCAATTACAAAAGGAAATCGGCCCAGCCTACTCAATCACTTTCCATAGGTGCGTTTCCATAGATAGACAATTTTAAATTAATACACGCCTTCAATCGAATAATGATTGCGTCGATACCCACATAGGAATTTCTATGCTAATGCACTGTTTAGGCGTAATGTATGCACACAACGATGTGAGCTCATTCAATTACCACTGCACTGGCGACAAATAATGTTGCCGACGGCAAAACGTTAAGTTTCACCACACCCACGCACTCGTGAGACATACAAAGCCATTATGTTAGTGATTTACGTCGATATTCCGTTTCGTGACTATTAAAAAACCAACGGAATGTGAATTAGGACAATAGAGTGGACGTGTTTGTCATGCCAAACTATAGGTATAAGTTGTTTCAGAGCGTTCTGCTCTCAATAAGTTATTGTAAAAAGGCAATAAAATTGATCTAGCCTGCTCAAGCTTCAGCAGTTCAACCGAGCTCTTGTGGAAACTTCTTAATTGCTCAGCAATCACTATAAATTTCTACTACAACCGCAAATTGTGCTCTCCCTGAATGGATTTAGAAAAGATATAATCGTCTGAGATATCCTACAAATCATTTACGATTACAACTCACAATTTCAATCAGATGCTTGCTAGATAAACGGCTTTCATTTCTTTTGATTTAATGGCTGACCGTCGGCCATTTTGAAATCATTTACGAATTGTGTTCGAAATGAGAATAAATATTTTTAATTGTATTGTTAAATTAACTTATTGCTTGAAGAAGCATAAAACTATCTTCATATGATATAGCCGTTCCGATTGACAATCATGATGACATCGAGATTGAAGTGTAAGTGGTATGCTTTACTGTTGATGTACTGCAATGATTCGTTTCGTTACTTTCCAAAGGGAAAGCGCAGGCAATATGCGATTACAGAGCCGACACTCAATTAACGGGACCGAACGATTGAATGGCCTACCTATTCTGCCTTACATAAGTGCGCGCTTTATATTCTTTGAGAGATTTTCACACAAAAGGTTTTTCATGTCGTTTAAAGTTAGAAATTGTTAGTTACAGAACATTAAGATCGTTACACTCAGTCAGGCAATCCGAAGTGTTATTTTGTTCAAATTGAACATATACATCGTAAATCACCTGATTTTAAGAAACCTTTCTTAGAACAAATGGGTTAATTTGAATACGGAATCGTAGATATTTTAAAACAAAACAAATAAAGACTTGGTACGCCTGCTAGCATGACTAATGTTTAATTTTAATATTTAGGTGTGTCTTAGTGGCATAGCGAATCACATTCAGCGAGAACGTATTCTTAGTCTAATATAGTAATTTTTTATTTATATGAAGGTCGTTGTCTAACCTTTCGTGCTCAAATCTAACTTTATCTACATTTTGTTATTGATATTCAGCTATTACGTCAAATAGTAATAGCAAATGAAAAAGCGTCAGTTACTTGCGTTTAACAGAAAGCTTACACACTAGGTATGTATATAGCGATAAATTGGTGAACGATGCATTGTTGAAATCGGAAATGAAACTCCGGAAAGAGTCAAGACGATTCAAGAGCGCTTTTCTTCCTACATCGCAGAATAAGTGACTGTTATTGAGTCACTGACCCAGTATTATTCAACCTGGTTTCTGGTTTTTCTTGAATATGGTGGATAGGTCTAGCTTGAAACACAGTGAGTTAGTTGTCTGGTCAGTTTTTACGAATTTATTTATACAACACAATCATAATAAAATACTACTAAATCAGCATGTAGTTTCACGTCAGCTTGACAATTCCTTTCAGAACATGCTGTATGAAGCTTCCACACAGAACAAAGGATTTTTCGATACCGGATAAAGGCAAAGCTAGAAAAGCTTTTCTCTGTTATATGCACTCGTGCGCACTAAAAAGACCTATGAACTTTAGCGGCGTAGACTGCATGTGCGTTGTGAACAGCCTTTCTGAGAAGTCCTTGATACTTATTATTGTTATAGCGTATGTGTTTATTTCTAAAGACGTACATTAGTAGTTATAACTGATAAATTTGAATTGCGTTAATACGTATATGGAAGTGGGAATGATTGGCTATACCGTGTTTACGTAACAATACCATGTTTGAACAAGTGTTTCATTGAAACAATCGCAAACATTACGTTCAAGAACAAAATATTAATAAAGTAATACACATGGACCATTGTTTTAATTTTATTGAGGCGTTATTTAAAATGGAGAGTGATACGTTCATTTCGTTATTGTTTGGTTGCCAAAAAATAGTTTGCGAATTTTATAACTTTAACAACTTGACCGCCACCTGTGTTCGAAATCTATTATTATTATCTATTATATTAAAACTAAACAAATTGGTGTTTATTGGACCATTTGCTAACTAGTCAACTGCTAGATTCTTATAATTTTCTTGGTTTACCAATAGAAGAAAATGCGCAAAAGATAAAAATCAGTAAAGTTTTCTAGAACCACAATTAGACACAGTTTTGGGTAGCTAATTAGAAAGTTAGAATTTAGCATTATACTTGCTCGTTTACAGACCAGCACCACAGCCCAACAGAGCTACCACCGCAAGCGGAAAGAGTTCGGGACTGACCGCAGATGACGTCACCACCAGCACCTGGATCATAGCTAGCACAATACTTTCTCTATTGCTAGCCAGCACGACATAGCTCAGGCAACCACCACAAGCGGTCAGAGTTCGGGACTCACTCACGTGTGTCGTTGACAGCGGGCGGCGCGTCGGCCGGCCGCAGCTGCGCGCGCGCACTCGCACACGACACCGCCAGCACAAGGGTCACCAGCGCCGCGGGTGTCATCGCACCGTACTGCCCATCGTTGCTACTGGAAACAAATAAGATTCTTGTTATTCCCCCTTTTTTCAAACTCAGTAGAGAGTCGATATTAGGTTACGAATTTCACAACGTATGATATCTGATGTTCTTCTTTTATTCGATTCGATTTTATTTTTCTTAATTTACCTGATTCTCATTATTGCTAAAAACCTCTATAAGCCTCGTAATTGAGCATCCTAAATAAGTAATTATTGTAACTTTAGTTGTACTGGCAGTGCTTCCGTTAGAGAGTTATGTTATAAAAACGCTTGTATTTATTTTTAATCATTGAGGGTAACATTTTCGTTTGACCTGAATGTACCGTATTTAATTATATCAGAGCTAAAAATATCTTCATCTCGACCGTTAATAACTGCTACATAAAAAGTTTAATATCGCCAGGTCGGCTGCGTCCATCGCTCACAGTTTTCGCGTCGACGCAATTATCACATTCGCGATGAGCTGATGTGGGTCACACGGCCGCGTCCAGCGGTCTCCCGCAACATAACAGTACGACGGGTTTGCAAATTAGTTGACATTGGCATTCGATGAGTGAGCTACCGAGGTTTTCGCACCCACACACGGACATTGTAAACATGAGATGGTTGGTGTAAAATACAATCAGTTTTGTCTTTAAACACAACTTCGATTAGAACCTCTGTCGCAGCGCTCACTTATCACGTAATACTGATAGAGAATGCCCTATGGCGATAAGCCGACATTTTGTACGTACAAAGTTGTAGCTTAAAAAGTTAACCTTTGAAAGACCTTGAATTATAGAATCCTTTTCAAATAACCTAACAGCTGTATAAAAAATTCTCAATTGCATATTCAAATAAAAGCCTCAAATTAACCATAGGTAGCCATGGTAACAAACGAGTCTAAAGTGTTTAACGATATTGATCTTGGTTACATGATTTTATTGCTGAAAACCATAATGACCCTTGACGTTTCTACGCGCTTAATCCGAATCTAATCGTTACGGTTTTTATAATTATACCTTTGGTGTTGCCTTGAACGAAAAGCGTAACAAAAGATTTAATTCTGTTTAAATAATATTATCTGAACTTATTTCAAGGTTTGTTGTGGCCTTACAAAATCTTTGATATTAAGTTAGTAGGTAGATAGGTTTGACGCATGCCGTGATACAAAATTGCTGATTTTTTTTAACTAATTTATACAACTTTAAAGGATAGTTGGGCATGGAAATATCATAATCATGACTTTATGTCGGGCAATGTTGTTCCAACATTACTAAGTTTACTGAGTTTGCCTTTCAAAGGACACTAATGATTCGTAACCAATCTCAGTAGTTAGTCCATAACTGGGTCACACTGAATTGCCAACAAATTATGTAGCTAGGGGTACATATTGTATTAACATTCATGATTAAAGTCCAGAAGTTGCGCCAAGTTTTCACAAATAGCTCTATGGAATTTTAATTGGGTAGTGCTTGTAAAATATTTCGATTTCCTGTCATATTCGAGATTAATAAGAGTTTTGGCATACACTTCGACTAGCCACATAAAAGCAAGTTAATACAACAGAAGTAAAGATTTTGCTCTATAATGTCTGCAGGTATTAAAACGTTAAAAAGAGACGAACATACTCAACAAAAAGTTCACACCAGATATAGGAATTCATTTAGTAATAAAATACGTAGTTTTTACGAGTGGTATTTTTGGCCAGAATCACCTGACAGTAAGAATGTATGAATGTGTTATTTTCCCACGATTCTATTATTGCACTATGTTCCGGTTTAATTGCTTTTACAAAGCAAGTGTTATGTGGTACTTTATGCCGCATAACTAGTTTATTTACTTACCCTACATCGTACTGTGCTTTTACGTAGGTAGCTTGATGTAGGTTTTTGTAGGTTATAACTTTAGTAATTGTTTGATTTACCTTAGTACACCACTAATTTGAATTATGATATAAACGTATTTTAGTTATATACGGATTTTCTTATTATTCATTATGTGGTAAACGTGACTAGTCATGCACGTCATACTTAGTTGTATTATCTGAAATATGAGTAAATAATAAAAATAAGTCTGCCCTGAAGAGGAAACTTAGAATGTTTACTGGGTGTTGCAGGAATATTACACATGCCTCAATTTAAGTTAAACAAATAACAGGTATTAACTCGCGGTTTGTCAGAATAATCAGTAGTTTTCCAACAGCACAGTGGTTTTATAATATCATTCTGTTTGTCTAGCAGGTAAAGACGGAACTGCTGGTATAAAGGTTAATACGTATTACTACGTATCCTTTGACATAATCGACAAGGTGATTAAAACTACTATTGTAGAGATGCAGTTCTTAGATGCTGTTTATAAATTTAAATTTGAAAGATTTTGCTTGGTGACTCGCAAAGAGCTTGATGTACGAGGAAGTTGGGTAACAACAAAATATATTCAGTTTTTGGTATACTTCAGTTAATTAGATTAAAGACAGTTGGTTCCGTCTGTCACAAACCTACCCATTCATCATAATTTATACATTGATTTGTGACTGTATTAACAATAGATTACTGAGTAATTCAAATTCAAATTTCAAAATATTTCTAGCCCCTTTAGAAAATGGCCACTTATAAATGAATGTTAAGACGTAAAAAAAGAAAACATAATGCAATACATAATAGGCTTTGGGAAGAAGCCAGTGCTACTGGTCACCAGGCCACACCCTCGGACCCCACTATACATATAAGTTTTGAAGCTTATACTTAAATCAACAACAAAAAGTAATGTCAACAATTACTAGTAGTATTAACGTAGTTAATCTATACTCAAAATGTTCTCTCTTTACACTTCTTTACAAAATAGGATATGAACAAAGACCGGATTATTTTAAAATATTATCTGCGAAAGATAACTGTGCCGATTCTAGGAACAGGAATCCGTAATCGTTAAAATATGTGTGAGAGGATATTCTGGTTATACTCGTACATATATGATCCTTTTAACGTTGTATAATAAATATTAGCAGTTTAGAATGGTCTTTAAGGGCTTATTCAATTTTGATGTCAAACTATGTGGGTACTGCCGTGGTGAGCAAAAGAAGTATCTTTCTGGGGCAACTTAACAAGCACCCAGCTAACGTCAGTCTTCAAAAAATCTTCCTGGGTAATTCCTGGATTCAACGGGGCTAAGCAGTGAACTATAAACATATAGGGTTGTCACAATAGATCAACCCTGGTCGAGGTGGCAATATACACCTAAAATACACTAATAATAATGTGTTTACTGTTATAAGGGAAAAATGATAACTCTTATACAAAACAAACAATTTATTTAAAATCCGGTAGACACTTATTGAAACCTTGTTGTTAGCTATCTCTCTAAAGCATGCGCGTGCGGCTGCGCCGGATCGAGTTGCGGTGAAAGTTGCCGGTGACGCACTTTTGTATTCACGCAACTCTCGGGTACGTGTAATTTACTCTACCACTCTAATAAGACCTCCTCCGCCCTTCCCGTTCATTTACACCGCGTTGGGGAGAGGGGAATTTTAATGAAACGCGAGAGGTCATGTTGTGTTAGATGTAGTGTGAGATAAATCTTCGGTCATGACCCTCGCGCCGGATCTGCCTGGGGTAGCATGCGGGTTGCCCGGCCGCATAAAACATCTGGGATGGGTCTGTTTGACTTTATGGAACCCTATTATAAGTTAACACCATTTCGAGAAAGTAAAGCTCGGTAGAGCTCAGTATACTAATCAAATACGCCTTTGCTACAACGGCTCTATGTTTCTAATTCTAACTTCATTAATCAGTGTTGTAACCATTTTAATTTTCAAAAGAAACGTTTCTCCTACCTATGTCATACAGTAAAATGTAGTAGAGAAGATTGTATAATTATGATATTCGGGGAACGTTACATAATTTTGAGGAAAGTGTGATGTTTGGGTGTTGATCATCAATTTACTAATTGAATACCTTTCGCCTTTATTGTTAATTAGTAGGGTTAGTATTATATTTCAGGCTAATTAATTTTGTTAATGTAGGCCTAAAATAACCTGGCATTGAAATTTTATAATTTTACTAGAAAAGTGGAATTGGATAACTATAACGTTATAGCTTGGTATTTTAATACTCAGACATGTATGTATGTCGCTAGCATAGCGCCTTTCACTATCCTAGGTCACTCACAGTAGACTATGGAAATATCATGGCCCAATGACTAACGTAAGGTACTCCCTACAACTGACGTTACGTTTACGTATACGTTTTAATATGACTTTATTAAATTACCGAGGAAGTTAATCATAATAAACATAATATATATATAATTCATTTGAACGATTCAATACTAGCTAACGATCCTTCCATTTGTCGCAGTTCCTGTTGTACTATTTTAAAATACTCATTCTCTGCGGCCTCAACCAATTCATCTTCATCAGGGCTGTCAACTGCTATAGCCGTTTCTTCTTTTGCTCTAGCAGCTTCTTCTTCTACACGTATCTTTAAATGGATCTCTTTCATACGACTATCAAGAATATGCTCTCTTCTTGTTTCCCTATCGTACAGTTGATGTACTAGCTGCTTGTCGGAATTGCCAGGCAAAGACATATTCTCAGATAAACTCACTAAGAATGTAGAGCCATCCGTGTCTCCCATGGCGACAAACCGACCTTTACCGTGCGTTGTCATTTTCGTTAATTCGTGTTTAGATACTTTTAAGGTTGCAACTGGCTCTTTGTACTTTCGGAGTAAGTCCCAATAGTAGAATATTCCTCCGGCACATATGGACATAAAAGAAGAATATCGTAACGGTGCCCAATCTGCGTCCGTGACTTCATAACGATAAGGCTGTGTAACAATAAATGGCGCGGTTCGAACTTCTTCACTCCAGATACGAACAGTATAATCTCCACAAGTCAAAAACATTCTCATTGTGCAAGGACTACGATGTACAGCTCTAACTGGGCCTTCATGAGCATTCCAGTATGAAGCTAAAATTTCAGAATGTTCTCTTCCCATGCGATTTACATTAATAACGTATCCTGATTCTGTACCACACAAGAACTTTGTAGGTAGTCCATAATCATATTGCAGGGAACTCACACCCTCAGCATTGCTTAGGTTCGGACTTTCTCCGGGAGGGATTTTGATAGACATAGATAATTTGTCTATAGGTTCTGTAAGATTTCGTAAATCCCACCAAAGACATTGCCCGTCAGGGGAGCCAGAGAAAAATTCAGTTTGAGTCCTTGAATGAATGTACAACAATCCTGTTATTGGATTCCTATGAGAATGGTAAACTGAACTGTGAGATTGGGCATTCGGAGATCCGCGTATATCAAAAACGCATACAGTACCATTTTCAAGTCCACCAATAATGATGTCTGGATCTCTAGGTGAGCATGCAAGTTTCCAACAAGGATAAGTGGGCTCTAAGGTGTGAGCAGGTTCGTTTTGCACGTGAGTATCCCATATATAGCAGCAATTGATCTTGTTTACATCGCAAATGTCGCGGTACGCAACAGCCAGTCTTGATTTAGTTTCATTCGTCCACACAATACTCGATACCGGTCTACAGTACGGATCACGAAATACGTTAGCTACCCGGACGTTGTATTTTTCGACCGGTTCTTGATTCTTCATGTCTGCGAAGTAGGTTTGATACATATCGATAGCATTGTTTTGATCAACGTAGTGTTTGATTACGGGTGCAAGGCTCAGAACTGTGTGCACATAGTTTTCATCGTGCATAACACGTCGGCGATGGCGTGCAACATGTTCCTCGTTATAGACATGGACTTCACGGGGCCAACCACCTTCCGTATGATTTATTCCTTGCTCGTGAGTCACCAGTTGCTTTGTGTTTGAGTCGTTTTCTGACTGTGGTAGAGTAGCTTGAACGTGACGGTGTACCGGGTTTCGCAGCCCGTAAAGCTTTTGCTCCTTTACGTTCGGATTAATCGAGTCGAGCAATTGCGCCGGCACTGATTGAAACAATGGTTGTTTCCCAAAGTTTTTCCGTAGCTTAGTGTATTCGTAGGTAGATTTGCTATATTTCGACATTATTGCGTATCAAAAATATTCTCAGTTAACTTGTACACAGTAAAATTATGTCAAAGAAAATATTGGATCAGCAAGGCCATGCTGCCGATTGAATATTAATGGAATTAAAACTCGAAGAAGGTATAACGCAGCCATCGTGATGTCTGGAATGGAAACATATGTGTCCTTGTAGAGCATAGGTGGCCGGTGGCCATCCGTACCTTACGTAAGACTATCGTAATTTAATATCCTTATCCAAGCGCATTGATGATCTGAGTGCACTGCATAATCACTGTGATTGATTCCGGGATTGTTGATATTAATTCTGTTAAATGATTTCACCTTGTGGATTTGCAATTTCCTAATTAGTTTGGCTTTCAGTATAGCACGGTCGCTGATGTTGTTTCTCGTACCAGGAAGTGTCGCAAGCACATTGTTACATTCCTAGCTCCGTAAGGAGTTGTTATGCGGTTTGCATTAATATGCATTGAGAACAGCGTTATTATGTTAGAGGTAGAACGACTCTTGGCGTCGAAACGAGACAAACTTTTAAGAACTAGTTTTTAGATTATTATTTCATGAATATTGCCAATTTCTGTTAGAAAGGTAGTAGAAACACGCCTAAATTAAAATCTGTGTTCTCTGTTAAATGTTAAATTTCGGTGGACTTAAAACTAATTGCACTTTCTATGGATAAATAAAATAATAAAAAATACGCACAGTATTAACCATTCTTAAGTATTTACAGAATCCTTTCGTTTTACTATTGAACACAGCACGTGTTGTTTTTTTGGAGTTTAGGTACTTCCTACTTAAATTGAAAACACATTATAAACATGATGTAGGTTTTAATTTTGTTGAATAAAAAAGTTTTCTTTCATGAAAGAAAATAAATCTAATCAAAATCTTCTTCTGTTTCTTTCTTACGTTAGAAAATATCAAACACATATCTCACCATAAAAACGCAATCTCTATTTGGCAACAGTAACGCACGGTATTCACATGTCACCGCACATCACTTCACGTATTGTGTATTGACGAGTAACGATATCCGTATCGACACTGTCGTTCACAAATGCACGTCACTTTGTTTCACTTGAGAAAATGTCGAATGTCGAATTAGAAAGCGCGTAGCGACGCGCGCGCACCTCACTCACTGGCCTGCGCGTGACTGGAGACCTCACGCCGCCTCAGGTCTCAGGTTTACGACTGGTTTGCTTTGCGCGAGTTCCTCCACGTTGTTGTGGTGAATGATGATTATAGTGGATGCTATTGTCAACCTTCTATCTAAATTGCACACGGAGCCATTCAAAATGCGTCTTGGGTGGTGCAATGCGTAAGAGCGTTGTAAGATAAATTCATTGAATCGACTCTACCCAGTGCGGAAATCGAATTTGACTTTATGTATGTTACAAGTCAAGTTTATTTGCAATAATGCTTTAGAAACCGCCTTATTTTAATTTTACGGATTGAAAGACATTTATTATCTGCCTACATGCAATTTAAAGCATAACACAGAAATGTAATGCAATAATTAATTTAACTAGGCATGATAATAAACTCCGGAGGACCGTCTTAAAGGATGCAGGTACCTAACTAAGAGAAACTTGGATGCCCTAGACACCGTCGCAATTAGCCTACATTATGAATAGTTAGCAGAACATTCCTAGAGTTACAAGGAAGACAGTGGGACGCCGTTAAAAATTGCAACGTAGTTGTGTTAAGGGAAAAGTGTGCTTTCACTATGTGGGGCAGCGGTAATGGCGAAGGCACGATGTCACGATGGTGTCAAGTCTCGTCGGAGTTCCTAGATAGGCTACATTGTTCACGAGACTAGGCTAGGCTAGCCGATATCTTTTGTGAGACCGAACTTAATTAAGATGGATACCGAAAATAGCCAATCAACGCTTGGAGGAGGAAGCTCTCTAGAAGCTACAATGTGCAAAATCTGCGATATAAAGAAATTTTTGAGTTCGAACAAAGTGGTTATAATTAAAAAACTAGGCTTGATAATGGCCATTAAGCCTGTTAAGAATATTGCATGATGATAATAAAATACCATTCTGGGTAGAAATACACGAGAAAGCAAACTCGATTTTCCCAAACAACGTTCTTTACGACATTTGCAGAATTTACGCCGACGCTGACGACACTCTAAATTACTTTTTAATTTACGCAAAGCATTTCAAATGTAGTTAGAGTCGGCAACGCCTTTAATTTGATAGTGAAAACAGTTACGCTCTTATTGCGTTAGCTGAGAATAATGCTTCTACTCTGAATTCGCAATGAAGCCCCGCTCTCATCAGGGAGTTGTTAACTTGCAATCATACTAGACAGTCAAGCAACATTTGCAATTTAACATCCTGACTCAGAGATCAACGTGAAGGAAATAGCATTTAAATTACACCATTTCTAAAGCGAACGTACCGAATAGGATCGAAGCCCGAATATTTCATTGCCATTTGTTGGGGATTTTTCGTAGATTCATCCGCTGTAGATGGTTCGGTGAACATTACCCGAAAATTGGTGCATAAATCCGGACATATTTTATTTGATCGCGAAATCTGACCTTCTCATATCGCCGTATTACAAAGGTGGTATTCGTAGGGCGTTACAAATTGCTAGCAAACACTACATGTACAAGGTACCTAGCATGAACAAAAATAGATTCCGGCTAGATAACAGATTTATTTAAAATATTAAAAATATTTAAACAAAGGGTGAATGATTAATAATGAATAAGACAAAAATATCACTGATTAAAAACCATGCTTGATTGTCTCTGACAAATAGCGCGTTCTTAATGGTCCGTTTTAATTACAGCGCATAAAAGGGTTGTTAGAAATTTCGTGGTCAAGAGTTAAACGGTCCAATTGGTAATTACTCGGTTGAAAAGATCATTCCTCGGCTTGATTAGTAATTGACCTGTCTCGACCTCGTAACCCGCTCGCCACTATCTGCTATGCACATAGCGTTACGTCAGGTTGCAGAAAAAACTACCACACATAAATTTTATGTAACCGTTGCCTACAAAAATTTGGGTCAGAGTGCCTCTGCATTTTGACCCGATTTAAAATGGAGAATGCTTGAAATATTTTACCAAGTTTTGGCTCTCGGCTAGGTAACTGATTTAGACGTACAATATTTTCGTTGTTATGTCTCGTTGCATTTCGCAGAACAATTTCACAACTGCTGTTGTAGAATTTTTGGTATTATACTTGTTGTAAAGTAGTGTGGGATTGTTATGAATGTCTCTTTTGTTTAGTTACTACAACCTGGAATGTTTAATTCATCTATTATGTATTTTATCTAACATCACCTTCCATAATAACCTTCAACGTTCAACCTATCTAGATCGGTTTAATGAATAAAACAGTTTACCTACATATATGTCTATAAGTGACGATTTTGCACTAACAGTCCGATAAAACTCCCACATGGCAGATTCAAAAAGTCCAACTGCATTATGCAACGAATGAAAACGAATGTCATCTCAAGTTAGGCTGACTCATATTTGACGGTCCGATAACTATTTATCTGTCTATTGAAAATACGAACACATCCTCACGCTTATACACAGCTCAAACACACACACATACACACACATCATCATCATCATCACATCACAAACACTTGACATTACGTGCTCTGCACAAATATGTTAAATGATATATATTATTTTATATTTTGTTTAGCTAAGGTCTTTGCTTGTATTTGACCTGCGAGGGTGGCCTGGTGACCTGTAGAACAGGTTAGGTTGAACCTATTTCAGGCACCAGTCCTTCACAATGTTGTGATACTACAATGCATATAATGTAAGATGTTTAATTGTAAGGATTTTTTGTGAAAACATAAATACATTTAAAAAAAGTTAAGTTGCGTCTTCATTTGAAATAAGGCGGCGGGCAGATTGAAATTGATACATGTGTGTAATTTAAGTTAATCCTAACATAAATAGACGTTGTGGTTACAATAATGAAAATGAACGAAATAATCCCTCGGTAATTGCAGTTCGTTCCCTGGCATCATTAAAATTTTGCATACGCTGTAAATCCTTCCATTATGAAAAGCGATGACATCGTAATACGTCGAGACTCCACTGGATATTTCGTGTATAATGAATACGCCAATAAAGTAAGTATCGAGGAATTTGAGCTTTAAAAGTGATTAAAATACCTGCGCAATACGAGTACGAAACAGTGGAAGCTGCATGGAGTCGGAATTTGAGTGATTAATCTAAGTCACGAAACCGCGAGCGATATCATCTCAATGCCAGACTGTGATACTAAATACAGAGGTAATGCAAGTATCTAAGTACTTATGTACTAACCAAGAATGTACTTACTATAAGTTGAGCCGTATGTATTGAAGCCACTAATGTAGATGGAACATGATAAGGACAAGGAAATGGTATAGAATTAAGTTAGCTCGATATTTATACCGACCTTATAGTAATTGGCAAAATCTGTTAATACGTGCGACCGCAGAGTTTTAGAGCGACGTTAAAAAAATGTTGTTTGGCAATTGACAATGCAGTGTCGTCTGGCCATTACCGCGGCTTTAATTATGGGATTAATCACGTAGCTGCTGAATTATTGATAGAGGCCGCAGCGGCGACCGGTCACGTACCATTTGAACAACTCTATCGATGTTTGTTTGTATAACGGGCACAAATTGATTTGAATACAAAATGATAGTGATTAATTTGCATTAGATCTTCTGTTAACATATGATTTGCTACAAGAATTATTTTAAGGATTAGGTCATTCTTTAGCATTAAAGTATGTACATGTATGGAGTAGTTGTCGCCCGCGACTTCGTTCGCGTGGAAACCCTTTATCTTCACAATCCCTAGCCTAGCAAAACCTAACCGAGTGGCTCCATGTATCGATAAACAATATAGTAGGTTTTTCAATTTTTACATGGGATTGAGATGTTTTGTCGCGAAAAAAGTAGCCTATGCCACTGTCCAGCCTCTTACAAAAAACATTGCGTCGTGAAAGAAAGACAAACTAACTTTCCCAATTGATAATATTGTATAGTGGGGATAGTAGGGAAGTAGGTATAGGAATTGTTCGTCTTAATTACAAATACCAATCAACCAATCAACTGTTAATACATTTATAATTTAAATATCAACAATTTTCATATGAAAAACGAATTAAATTATTTTGGTGCAACATCCTTATCGACGATTAGCTAATGATTACGCTTTTAGTTAAGCTGGATTGATGTCTCCATAGAGACCGACACAGTATCAACCATAGACGATATAGCTAAAGTTCATTATGGTCGCATTAGCATCCCGAAATTGGGTCTATTTGTACGCAAACTATGGACGCTCTGCGGTGGACCAAATTCCCTCTGAAATGAATTTCAATCCCAGGTTCATTTTCGCAAAACCGAACAGCCAACAAATTCCATTTGCTTAATGTGATATGACTGCACTTTCGATATTTACATCACTCATATCTATAACGCTTATGTTATGTTAAAGGAATTATCATTGTGAACTCCTTTGGTGCCTGATTTATGCGCAGTGTTCCGTAATTAGTGAAACAATATACCTAACAACATGTATAGTAGACCTACTTAAATGAATTAAAGGTCTATTCGTGTTACCAACTACTTACTCCCAACTACTCATTCATCTGCACATTATATTCACTTGCCAGTTTTTAGTTTTTCTTACCCGACTACCTCGAAGCAATGAGGTAGATAGTAGTAGTAGTAGCATATACACATACCGGTCAAAATCATAACCCTTATGATTTTGACCGGTATGTGTATATGCTTGTATGTTCATCTGTTCCCTTATTACTTCTAAACCCTTTATCATATTTTGACTAATGAGGTGGCATTAGATGCGCCTAAGCTGCCCGCTGGTTTTAGGTTTGGTTATACTGTAATTAATTGCATTGCGTATAAGGTCGTGTTTGGTATCAAATGAAGGGGCTTAATTAGCAATATTCAAAAATATAACATTGTTTTAAATAATATATCCTCAAAATTATTTAAATAAAAAAAATCCAAAACTAGAACCCGACTACATTTTAACAGAAGTGGCATACAACTACGGCTATCATCTGTACATTATTATTAATCTTATTTCATACTTTTGAGTAGTCGCTAAAATCCGACTGCTCAACAGTACTTTTGGAACTTTTTTTAAACATTTTGGGTCAGCAGGAAAAAGGCAGTTTAATATTACACAGCTGAAATAAAACACAGAGCACGTAGGTACTCCGTCCCTCGGTCCATAAACAAACACAGCCTAGTTGAATAAATAAGAGCGATTTCACCGCTGTGAAATATTACCCAAAAAACTGACAGTCATCGGCTCTCAGTAAATTGCGAGAAGAAAACCAAACAAATGCCCCCACCGCTAAAATGGGTCGCTTTCCAATTGACAACACATGATTAATGGTTTCCTAACTTCGCATAAATCACGAGATGTAGCGCCATCATATCTGGAGATACCGCGGAACTGTGTAATGGAAACTGGAAATTGATACGTAAATATCGGAAAATAATTTGCAATGTTTTACGGAGGGACTTTGATGTGGCTCAATTCGTTAAAAAATCTTAAAGCGGGCTAGCATTTTCGGAAAAATGTATTCATATTATGAACTTGCGATCTAAAAATTATCTCCTTATTTACCGCCAGAAGTGGTTTGTTGTACTCCGTTTATACTCGCAAATATGCATAAACGATATAGAATTATTTATTAAAAAGTACCTGAGTAAACTCATGACTTTACCAGTCATGAGTTTACTCCCTGAAATCGCTTAAAATTAAGAATTAGTCCTGGATTTCTTAGATGTTGACCTCATCTATTTAAGAGGAACTGAAAGCTACTTTCGAAGTATAATCTTATGTTATGTAAGTAATTAGAAAATGTAAAACTACGACAACGGAAACTGTCTCAGTTGTCCCTATGCTAAACTTGCAGCATTAGCATATCGTCGAGTAGGTGTTCCGAAGGGGAACAGGAACATAAAACGGTTAGCTCTGTCTTGTTATTGGATTGATTCGTCTACAAAGGACCAATTACTGGGGTGGCGCGAGCTACAAGGTCAATTTACGACAGACGGTTCACTGCTCTATTGGATGAATTTTTAAACTTAACCCACAGATTTGGGTAGTAAAATTCGAAGTTTGAAAAGAAGCCAATTAGTTTGGTTGATCGAAAAAAGAAACCTCGGCTGAATGGTTGCCAAGTTCTGTTATGCTCTTAAGGTGAAATAAAAGAACGAATTGCGAAATTCTTGGATGGTATAATTGGTTTTAAAGGTAACGTAGGTGTATGGTATACCTTTGGTACGATTGGTATCAATACCTACCTAATTATACATTCCGACATATATGCATTGTTAATGTTATGAGTAAGTACCCTTCGTGTATGTTGGTACGAAAAAAATTTTTATCACTGCAATGATAGTAAGTATTTTACACAACCACAGTAAAGAGTTTTACAACGATATTTAGGAGTAGTACCTACTAACCTAAGGCTTACTCTACAACAGCGTCATTTTGCACTTTAACATATTCCTAGTCATGACGCGCACCACTGTATCTTTGGTCTATAAATACGTGTACATAATAAGTAGTGTTCGGGGAGTACAATCACTCTTTAACAATCGTCTCCATGCTCTCCTCGGGTCCATTGTTCATTGTACCACAGAATTCATTCATTTGTGCGGACGCGAAATGACGACCGTTGCAATGTGTCGATATATCATCTATTGTTTAAAAGCACGCTCCAATTTGTAGATGTATGGTGGACCATATTTTACTTGATACGTCATTATGTTCTGAGACCGTTTCTTACTCTACCGATTGTTAATGTTTGTCCATGTGTTTTTATTGAGGACAAATAGTTAGGTAGGAAACTAGATTGCATGACATAAATATCTAAGCGAGAAAACGATATCTTAGCTTATTTTATTTGTTTCACTGTTCACTGATAAACTGTCAACATAAAACAGCGAGTGCAATAAGCTACTAGTTTTGAGAGACATCCAATTCTTTAATTCCTCTATATCTTCGACTGCCTGAACACATGCTGACTGTCGTATACAATAAAGTAGCCAAATTTTGTGACTTTAAAGCCCTTACCTTAAAACAAGCCAAGAGTTCAATAACATCAAAGCTCTTGCCCATGTCTTACCAACAAACAGAGGACCTAATTAAGCACGTTATATAGGTACCCATACGCCCATGAAATTACATAAACACACTCGCGCACACACAAGCACACAAGCACACATACACATCCACATCCACTCACATACACAACACATTCGCACACACGCGCACACACACACTTTATCATCTTCAATACATTCATTACACATAGTCACTTGCATCCGTCGCAATCCTGTAAGAACCATCGGGTGCCCACGATACAGGAATTTCCTAGTGTAGGGCCCACAGTTAATTGCTAAATGTATTGATAATGGCATAACATAATTTGCATTGTGTAATAATTTATTCTATAGTAAAATATCTTCTGTACCTACCTTATATATGTATAATAACAATAATCTTGTTGGCAATAAAAATATTTGTATTTGTATTTGAATTTACAAATAAATATATAAAGGTTAATAGTAATACTACTGAAATTAATCGCTATGCAGGTAAACTGATTTACAAACGAATGATAAAGCTCTTAACTATTACTGCCAAAAACAAGAATGCAATAAATAAAAATATGAAGTAATATCGTAAGTTTAGACTTTGGGAAAACAAAGGTTTTCCCAAAAGCCAGAGTATCGGCGCTTGGTCGACTTCCGATCAGATTTATAGCCGCGTGCGCCGCTCCGCTTGCGGTGTTCAACCGTGAATTTTATTGTTTCCACCGCGATTTCGAACAAACTTTACGCCGTTTACACGTACGTACGTGTACGAGTATTCGTAGGTCACATTATTTGCCGGTGGGTGGGATGCAGTTGTGTTTCCTTAGAGTTGTAAACAAGAAGTACCCTACATTCATTGTGCAAAAGAAAGTAAAAAGTTAAAAACTTCCGGAGTATGGGAATCAAAAGATATTAATAAATTTATTATTATTAATTATTATATTTTATTTTAATAATATTGCACTTTTCACGTGTTCAGTTACCATACCTTATTATTACCTTAACAACAGACTTTTAGCATACTTTGTAACACCTAAGGTATTTAGCATGTGGTTTACACCTTTAATTTTTTTTTATTGCGAATAGCAACACAATTTTACTGCATGTAAGTATTTTGTTTTATGTACTGTATACTATATCACATATCACATACCGCTAACTAACACACTTACAGGGCTTTTTGTCCTTACGAAAAGTGCTTAATCGTGTGAGATGAGATCAAAGCTACACTTCCGGTGAAATTTATCGTCTGCCCGTGTCGCTATAGGCACACTATGCATGAAACTTCAGCTTTTTATTACTCTAGCCGTCGTTTTCTCATATACGGTGATTCTGACTCGCGTAAGAAAGATAGTGAGAGTAAAAAATACGGATACTACTGGAGTAGGGTCCCGGCAGCGGCGAACCGTGATTTTATTGTTCCCCGCGAGATTTCCACCAAGTTTCGTGTTCACGCTCGCACGTACGGCGACCAACTCGCTAACCGATATTAATCTTTTAGTTGGTGCCAAACTATTGTTACGTATTTTGTAAGAAGTTGCTCCTACTACTCCTAGGGACCTAATAAGGCCGCTTCGTGCAATTCTCCTTAGATTAATATTATGATTCAGATTTTAAATCATAAAATGGTCACTTTTCGGCAATTCAAAATATGATTCAGATATAATTCATATTCAGCAATTTATTCATTTGACAGTTTTGTATGAGAAACCGTAAAATAGGCCTCAAAATAGGAATTGCTTGGGAGAAGAAATGTGTCAATTAGCAGATGCATAGTCAGTGGAGTCATTCTGATGTTTGTGGTAAAACACATTTTTTTAATTTTTAATTTGATGAATACAAATAGAAGGCTATAAGATATAAGAATGGGGCAAATTCTACGTTCATATTATGAAAAATATTTTTTTATATCTATTCATTGACTCGATGTTTCATCATAACACTCGTTGCAATCTAAGCCTGAGCTTACAAGTCAAATAGTTTGTCTAGTTTTCCTTCCTTACGTCCTTTGTAGTTGTGACGACTTCGCTTTGCCACGCAAAATGAAGCGTATGGAGTTCCATACGCTAAATAGCAATATAAACAACTGCTTACGGCAATATAAACAGTTGTTTATATCGCTGTTCTGTGTTGCGTGTTCTCAAAGCTCTTAGAAAAGCAACTTTTTATTCAGATCTACGCGGATAGTCATTTGTTTAAATAGAGATATAAACTTGACACTTTGCGTGTTTGCCTGTTGTTTCTTTATCTAATGACGCGTATAATTCGGTTCTATAATATATTAAACATGTTATTATACTTTAATATACACCTTCCCTTGAATCAATATTTCTATTAAAAAAAACTGCATTTCAATCCGTTGAGTAGTTTAAAAGACTTAAACATACATACATACAGACATAAAGACCGACTTGGGAAGCGAGTTAGCTTTAAACTATACAAAGTACGGAAAAAAAGTTTTTTTATCTCACTTCACGTAACATTCGTACATACTACTATACTTTGGTTACCGCGAACAAATTGTTTATGTTATTTCTCAGGCGGCAGAAATACGAGAGGCACGTTCTAAACTCGCGTAGGTGTAGCGAAATCGCATTTCACAATAATTGCAGTATTTTGTACAAAGGCCAATTACGGGCTAGATTTAGGGCGCGGCACGCACTGGCACTGGATTTACAGCGGCGGCGATACGGGAACAAATGGCCCTTGCTGCACGTGCAGTAGGGACCTATTCCGTAAAACCGTCTCTGTGATCTAATGGTTCAAGCCACTTTTAAATCAGAAATCTTGAATTCGATTTCATGTATGATAATTGTAATAATAATAGTCCTCCTTTATTATTATTATTATTATAATAGTCCTCCTGGCCGATTTCGATCACGGCGGCCAATCTCAACAGAGATCAGCCAACTACGCAGGAGATATTATAGTGCACAAGACTAAGTGTGAGCGCAAAACACAGGTGCACTCACTGTTCCACCACCCTCAAAGAGATCAGGCGCAGGACCAACGGTTTAACGTACGTTCCGAAACACGGGGGTGTAACACCGCCAACTTCCCGACTCCGAGCTGTTTTTGAGAAAGTCATGACAGAAAATCTCAGAAACAATTTTGGCTCGACCTGGGATTCGAACCCAGGACCTCTCGGATCTAAGGCAGAAACTTTGCCACTACACCAACGAGTGCATGTATGATACGACATTATGTACTTCATACTACCGTTACCGTTTGAACCAGTGCAGCGGCCGTCCTCCCTAAAGTTTTGTTCGTATTATCTCGTAGTAAGAGGAGACAGGGATGGCTACATCTGAAACTGCGGACAACGGCTTAGAGAGTAGCGAGGCAGGCTATCTATATTAACATCACACTGGCTATTGTGCAAATTTTAAAACAATTTTATTATTCCATGAACTATACAAATTCTTTTCATCTTCGAATCTTTGCGAATCACTCCAGTTGCGAACCTGTCCAGATGCGATGAAGGGTAAACCCTATTCTCTATGATGATGGGTTATCAATGATGTTATCAACATATTACCTATTATTTTGATCCTGGAGGAGTATATAATATAATATAGCTAGTTTCTCAGTGCTCAGGATGCAGAAGTAGTTCGTTTCCACCTTCAGTTCCTTGATTTGCCTGAACCATAGCGCAATTTCTTGCTCTTCCACTTGACTATAAAAGAGAGAAAAGGACGACAATCTTCGAAAATGTAAGCCCCGTCCTTCCGAGTAGGACCTCTAGTAGTCAGGCTCCTATTCATTACAGTGCACTTCTAATTCTGCAAGTTGAAACGAATGCCCCTTGAATGGCTCACGTATAAGCGATTACTACTTTTCAGTTACCTAACGTGCTCGTTCACACGACGAAATACCGTTGTGTTTTTGTTAAGGAATGCAATATTAAAACGGTTCAAATAGGCAACGGTTGTTTTTATGATCATTGTTTCATATCATAACCGAATAAAATATGATAAACGTATAAGTGTATTAAATAACATAATGTTGGTAATTACTGTTCTAAAATTATCAAATAAATAGGTACAACATCATATTACATTGCTCTAATCCCAAAGTAAGTAGCTTAAGCACTTATGTTATGGTTATCAGAAACAACGAAGGTACCACTAACAGCCAAACCTGTGGCAACATTGAAAATTGGTTTTCAACATTAACTCCGTCCGGGGATCGAACCTTCCGGGTTCGATAGCCATAGCTCATAGCCACGCCACCACGCCACTACTCCACGGAGTTCGTCAAGATAATAAATGCTTGCTGTCTTTGGATATTTATACCTGACTTTAAAATACTCACAAAGCAACAGTGAACAACTGAAAGAACAAACTTACGAAAAATTTCAACCGAAACGCTTTAGTTCCTGCCCCATGATCCATTTTAGTCTGGGCTCCGTAGATAGTATTAAGTGCTACGCAATGTAGCGCCTCCGAGATGTTTTCGCCTCATTTTCTCCTGATTAAAGTCGTTGTGGTTTTCAAGACAATTAATTACTCTGGAACGACCCTTCATTGTTCAAGTTTAACCTGTGGTCGTTTTTGGTTAATCTGGCCTTTTAAGATGTTAGATAGTGCGGCGTAAACTAGATAACCCTTATCCATAAAGAGATTTTCATGAAAACTAAAATTTGCCTATCTTACCTTATTTTACCGACACCAAGTTGCGTAACACTACGCCGACTAAATAGTGTATTGTTTTTTTTTATTTTTTTATAAGTTATATATGGGCCTATTGTAGCTTGAAATAAATAAATAAATTTTACAAAATGAAAAACACTTACTCTTTTATTTATGTAAAGGAGAGAGAGGCTACCTTAAGCACTTTTTAAATTTTCTGCCATATTTTAACGTTCTCTAGTTCTGAACTATTGTTCCATTTAAAAATTCTTAGTCTGACTATAAGGCTATACAATCGCTTTGTAAATTATAGCCACAATATCAATTTTAATAGTCACAGTAGCTACCTACCCCTAGGGCTTGCTTTTCACACCCGTAGCATTGAAAAATGATATCACAAGTCCAAATTATACCGTGCGGAGAGAGCCTAATTTACTTCCACCAGTAACAAACAGCATTGCGTGATGTATATTTCCAGACCTCATAGGTAATGTATTATTCATATGAGCGTAATAAATCACATTTGTACTCCCCCGTACTCCCGATTATCCCCTTCTCAAAAGCTGAAGTCCATTGTACGTTTCGTTTGCCCATGAAATAATACAGATTCGTCTCAAAACCGCCTGTAATACAAGGATATAGCATGCCGCAGTGTCGACATTGATTTGCATTCGTTTTACGAATTCATGCACGGTTCCATTTCCCTGCGGTGGAAAAGTGACAAACTTCTGTCATCTGTGAATATGCCTCCTCCAATATTCTGTAATGGCCGGACTTAGAGACCTTTGAAATGCCTACTAATGTTTAAATAGGCAAGTTAGTTCTCATTTGTAAGTTGTAAAGTGAGCAAATCCGTTGAGTATTCATCTTAACATCGTTTGATAGTATCACGAATTCACGAAGCTAGGCAGTTGGTAAGCTGAATTTTTTTTTAAAGGAATATCCAAAACATGCAACTCGGACCTACACATACGACCTTAGTGCACATGTGAACTGTGTGCTCCAAAAAAGACATTAAATAATTCTATGTCTATATATTTTTTTAAAACCGTAACATACAAAATTGTAAGTATAGTTTTTAAGTATCGAAATGAGACTATTTATTGTCTTTTTTGTAGCACACAGTTAACATGTGCACTAAGGTTGTATGTGTAGATTATAGTTGTATATTTTGGATATTTCTTTAAAAACCATTTACAGTTTACCAACTACCTAGCTGCGTGAATTCGTGATACTATCGAACGATGTTAAGATGAATACTCAACGGATTTGCTAACTTTACGACTTACTAATCAGAACTCACTTGCCCATTTATATAACATTAATCTACTCATATAGCAAACTAGCGAACCCAGCAGACGTTGTCCAGCCCTCTGTGTTATTATACTTACATATAAAAGTTTATCTTGTGAAAAAACTAAAAAAAGCTGTACCAAATTGCGTTGAGTAGTTTTAAAGATCTAAGCATACATAATATTACGTACAGAGATGGACATACGCGGGAAGCGACTTTTCTTTATACTATGTGATACTCGTAGTGATGAATACGAATTAATCGTCGTTTTAGCCGAACATTAGTTAGCATACCACAAAAGACGAAGCTTTCGAAAACAATCCCACGGTCCAATAGGCTTTAATAATCGCCGGGGTACGGTCCAATTCCCAAATATAGCCCAAACTGGAGTACGGCAGCAGGTGTTTTGAACCATTAAAGCAATCTACTTGCCAAGCTATGATTTGTGATCACTACTAAAGTTTTAGAATCAGTCTACTAACATAAATTTACAAGAATACATCAGTACCAAAACGTACAGGTTCGCTTTTCGACACCTGATCAAATTCATGGTAACAAGGCTTTGTTGTTTTGCAGTAAACTTATTTTAATTTACTTCCTTGCCTTTTGACTCATGTAAGTATAATATATCCATACGTTCTCTCCACTGGGTCACAAAAAACCCATCAAAAATACAAAAGTTCATAATACAACCCCTGAACTAGAACGCTTGCCTTGTCTCTGCAGTTTTATGCAGTTTCGAGCAGTTCTACGTTAAGACCCTACTCTATAAGCCAGTGTCCACATATTCGAAAGCTGCCATCACTGTCACTCTTGCTAGCTTGACCGGCAGTACGAGCGAAACGGCTAGATTTTAAATTCTGAACAAATCGTTACAGAGTAGAGCCGCTGACTAGGTTTCCAAGCTCGCCGGTATACGAAGGCAATCGGGTCATGCTCTGATTTTATACGCATAAACTATGAACCTAGTATGACAGTATCTTATAAACTGACTGCTTTGTACCAAAGTAGATAGTTGCTAAAGACCTAAAGACATATAGTGTAGACTCTACACTATGTTACATTTTTCAACAGTTTATTCTCAAGGTTAGGGAACGTATACCGATGTTCACATAAACGTAAATAGCTTCTTGTCTAGACTTATGCCCTTTAGAACTTTCTTGTTCATGTCTCATTAAATGTCTATGCCGTACGTGTATACGAGTACGAGTACCTACTACTGATTTCTTAAAAAAGAAAATTAGATTAAGCTTTGTTTTATCAAAATACCAAAACATGTTTCATAATCATAACATAAGCAACCGCATAGTAATAAAACGATGAACACCAAATCTTAGATTCTAGGACTGTAAATCAAAGGTTCAACTCAGTTTAGCAACGACAATACGAAATAAAGGAGCTATTCTTGGCAATTGCCCCTGTAATAGCGCGGCGAGTCACCCTGTGAATACCTGCCACAGATACGGACTTGATCCTCCACACTTTGGGATAAGAGTTTGGGCTGTGAGCAACTGCAACTGATACCGCGAACGCGCTCAAATATCACTGAATGTGGTCATAATAGGTTTGTGGTTATTTACTTAGCTTTGCTGCTTGTATGTTTTCAAGGAGGTCAATAGGGGGGTGGACTTGAAAGAAAAATACTTGAGTGTGAAAAGAGTTGCTAATTAATGGATGCAATATGTGAGATTTGTTTATTGCACAGGATGATATACGGCGTCTATATCAACTGAAATAGGTTCAAGTAAGCGGGTAAACGATGGCGATCAGGTAGACCTTTGAAAACAAATAACTTATGTATGATAAAATTTTAAAATAAATTATTATCTAATCTATCTTTCGCTTTTCATTCATATCGGTAATTGGACAATATTGAACTTATGGTAAGTGAGTGGAACTTGAGCTACTTTTGGCAGTAACATTGAGTTTATCATGTCATAGACTTTTACAAAAGCATGACCAATATTATGGTAAGTGGTTTTCAATGATATATTACAAAAACTTAGTATTAAAGTGTACTTTAGTTAATTTGTTCATTCGTACTGCAGCATACTTTATAAATGCTTCGTTATAGTATTGCAAATGTGGGGTAAAATTTGAATCTGAAAAATATCGCAAGGTTAGCGGACGGGAATGGTATCCGCTTAAAGGCCGCTGCATACGTGACGGGTTATTCGGATGGGACGGGACGGGAAGTTTTGTAAACAGCATTTTATACAAAATGCATTCAAAAACGCATATGTGCGCTGTGTGCACAGATAAGGCGGGATCGTGGACGGGAAAATATCGTCGGCGACGATATTTAGCACGTCCCCGTCTCGCTCCGGATCCGTTTCCAGGTGGTGCTTCGTGCACTAAATGTTTACTGTCCAGCTGTAATATGTTGCTCCTAACCAAATTTTATTAAGTTTAAGGTAATCACGTGCCCGTACCGCTCATGTGGTATAAACTCGTCACGTATGCAGAGGCCTTTAAACTACACTCCGCTGAATAACGGCACGGTGTGTCGGCGTTCATTTGCAATTTCACACGACAGTGCTTGGGCCAAGTTCCAGGAAATTTGCGCTAGGCATGCATTATACGTTACCTGTAATTTATGCCCCAAGCCAGTTACAGATCAAGCACTTCGAACTGATTTAGGACCAAATCTGTACGTGCGGTGGCTCAATAATGTAAGAGCCCGTCAAATACACGGCACTAACTAAAGTGAATATAGCACAAGCATTACCTACAAGCATGACACTTAATTGGACCCTAAAAAAAGCTGGACATTGTATTTCATCACCAACACATACAAAAAACAATGTTAAGTTAAAAAACATGACCCGGGCTAAGTGCTTTTGTGTAAAAAATACTGCCTTTATAAGCTAATTTAGGTACTAACTACAATACAAGTGCTTGGCCCATCTTTCACCTTGGGCTATTTTAGAAACTTAACTGTTTGTTTATTTTGTTCTTACCTTTGCTTGCAGTACGGCTCTGGTGATAAAAGGGTGCAAAAATTTGTCGACTCGCGGTCATAAATATCCGAAAGCGACGTCCTGGGTCCGCCATTTTCCTGTTGACAAAATCGTGGCCACAATACATTCAAACTTGTCTAAAGTTCGCATTGTTTATCGCCTCCGCAGATTGTTAAGTGGGGGTTCCCCTGCACCCTTTTAATTCAATGAGGCACTAGTTTGCTTAATGGATGTGTTTTTAGGGTTTTACTATCATTTATCAACCAAGTCATCAATTAATATCCAACAAAACGTGATAGGTATTCGCAATAATTCAGCTCATAGAATACCAAAAATATTGTTTGCAACCATGCAGGCATTTTTAAACACCAATAATAAGTAACAAAATCTCTAGTCCCTAATACCGCTATTGGTTACCGTTTTTGCCACTTAGCTACGGCACCCTATAAAATAAGGGCCTCATACTTTTCCACATTATTCTATTCCTTTCTACGGCAAACAAGCTGAGTAAGTGGATTGATGGATAAGTGATGGATGAAGTGCGGTTTTGCATTAGCTCTACGGCGACGTCATTTTAAATGCATCGGGGACTTGGATTAACTTTATTTATTTTCCATATTTTACCATGTTACACAGTTATGTGCTGGGATTTTAATAATAGCATTTGATGCTTAGTGTAAAATATATAACCTGTGTATGAAAATAACCTCAAATTACTGTTTACAGTTCTATTTAATGAAAGTTTCAAGATGCGCTACACGTTGTAGTCAGTCAATATTTTTACGAATATGAATTCTTTTCGATTGCACGAGATTGTTCCCCACCAGGACTCTATTCATGCTTTATCAAAGAACTAACGAAACGCCAATAGTGTAGTTTTAGCTTATTATGCTACGTTGAACCATAATAGTAGGAGTTTTGTCACCGAAACCAACGAAAGCTTTATTCAACTGAATAAACGTGCATTTCCTACAAAAAACGTCCTCTTATTTTCCCATCATTTGACCTAGAAAGCGTTCGAGTTAATACAGCATTTGCAGAGTCCGTCTCTCGCTCTCGTAGCGTCCATCGAAGCTGCCACATCGGCAATAATCTTGATGAAACGTCTCACAGTAAAGAGAGCGCGCGTCTCCGCATTTCCGTGGGACAAAACTGGAACGTCCCAACGGCAAAGCTGAAAACTTTATTCTCGTAGTAAGCCTTGCAACTGTTATTGTCTTTCTTAATAACATCACTCAAGCACCCTATTCTGAGCGTTCGCACTAATGAGTTTTCTTTTAGCGTTCTCTTGCTGTCGTCTAATATCATTTGCGTCGGCGAAAAGGTCTTCCATTTTATGTCTCGGCGTGATTGATGTCGTTTAGAAATCTCAATGCTGTTTTTAGTGGTCGTATCAAGTGGGATTGGTTGGTTTGCGGTATTATGATAGATTGTTATATGATAGATTGTTTTTGACTGGACGATTACAGGACCACAAAAAAGATCTAAAATTGGGAATTATCAAATGGATTTAGTGGGAATTATCAAATTTTAGGCTCTATCGTAATTATACCTACTTTACCTATGCAAGAAGAAGATGTTAATATTGTGAATAAAACTTAATTTATAAGCAAGTTGTTGCCATTGCGTTAAAATCTCTGACTAGGTTGTTTGTAACGTCTAATAGGAACGTGCTCAAGTGAGGCATACTTATTTCCCTAAGGTGTATCGAGCGGAAAACTTATATGCAACGTTATTAACTCCATGTACATAGGTGTTAGTACCACGAATGTACAGCAACCAAACACAGTTAAAATATGAAATAATATTAAAATGCAAAAAAAGCTTACCTAAGTTTTTACGAAAATTTGCAAGTTGTTGAGCCCATGACTGGAGCACACACTGTTTCAAATTTTTCAAGTTTTGATAGCCTGGATAATTATTTTGGCGTGAATTACCGAGTATTTTAAATAAGGTGAATGCTCGTAGATATTTCTTATCGTTGACTAAATAGGTACAAACTTAAAATAGGTAGAAAAAATGAAATTCAGTTGAATTATCCAATTCAACTGAATTTCAGTTAACAGGACAGGATTCAGTTGAATTATCCAATTCAACTGAATTTTAGTTAACAGGACCTACTCCGCCCAAAGAATAAGTGCTGTAAGGTTTTTTTTCATGAAATGAGTTAATTACAGATTCCGACTCGCCATAGCAAGCTCAATATGAATACTTGATCCATGTAACGATAGCTGCTGTGGATCGGTTAGTTTTAATAAGACAGAATGCAGTAAGTGTTCTGACAAGACCAACATAGTTCAGCCTTCCATTTTTTTTGATTGAATTTACACAAATTCAATTAATAATTTCCTAGATTTGTATGAACGGATTACTTTTAATTAATGCAATTGGGTATCTTGCTGTTGATTAATATGATGAGTCTTCAAAGAGTGTACTACCTAAAAATGCAGTAAGATCACATGATTTCCCATGTAATTGTGCTGTGATGAAAATAATTTGGTTTCGAATAAAAGAACAAGATTAACTGATTGTGAGAGGAATATATTACAAAAAGGTTATATTTTATAATTGTTACTGCTTTAGTTAGAACACATTGTTAGCGAAAAACAATAAAGATCATATAATAGAATTGTATTAACTTAAATCACTAGTCAAACTTTGCTGGTGATTAACGCAATAACTCGCGTAGTTAACGCAGTTACTGCAGTTTTTGTTGTGTCTGTATGGTATAGCTTTGTTAAGCAATTTTTTTTCATTCATTTTATTGAATTAAATTAAATTAATCAAAAAGGGTTCATTCATGAAGCTAGAAATAATAATCAACATTTTGGTAAAATAATATTATTCATATTTGAAATTTGAAAAATATTACTTTACAAATAAAAATAAAACTTAAAAAACTAAATTAAAAGTTTACCGCCTTTTTATGGAAATCATGTTGAAGTCCCTTACTGATTTTTTCTTTGCACGGCAGCTCCGTCAGGAAAAGGGTTTCTGCAGTATTCAGTTACTGAAAAGCAATTACAATTTCTGATTAGTATCTTAGTAAAAAATGCTTTAAAATGTTTTTTCATAAACAGCCTTCTGTACGATCGTAAAAAATCTCATTAAAACGCAAACCTGACCAGAAGTGATAAAACAACGACAAACTCAATTTCGTTACATTTTCTTCGAGGTGAAATTCTTTTTCATAGTTTAATGAACCTCTTTGGAAGTTTATTACGAGTTACGTTTATTAGTTTAACGTTTGTGAATTGTGCTTTCTTTTTATCTAGGAGCCTGAGGATATTGGTACAATCAAATTCATAAACTGCACTGATTTCTTGACTCTTTGACACTGCCATAATAGCATTATGCAGTACTTACTACCTGCAGTACTTTACAAAAACCCTAGTTTATGCAATGACGTGAACTAAATAAAATTAAAATTAATTATTATTTTATTACTTATTTATTTATGACTTCACTAAAAGTTATAAAAGGCGACTAGTTAACATTGATACTATTGTAACAATGTAGAAAGCCAATAAGTGCTCGTGCTTATGTTAAAAAGCGCTTTGTCAATGAAGAAGGTTCCATCTTGTGTTTGCTTAGCTACCGAGTATGTACTCTTTGGAATTAACACCTCAGCTAACGGGACTAATTAAGTTTCCACGTTCAAAGCGGCCAAACGTTTCTATTTGTCCATCGCTTCTCAGCGAGAACAGGAAAGAAGATTTACTGTTAATATGCTTGGGTACTAAGTTATATTAGGTACTATTTTTAGTGTGTTGTCGCTTTAATTGATTTTGGAACTGAATAAACGTACATTGGATAAAAACCTAACTAGGGAAACCAAATGTGCTATTATGTAAACAGTTTTAGGGATGATTTTACAATAGTCGGATAAATAGCTGTCGGATGGTTAAATATGAACTGACTAAATTTAAGCTGACTTTAGTTTTGACATTCTACGTATTCAGTCATGTCATTACTTTTGAAATATATTTATTTACAAAAAAATTAAGTATGTTTGTCCGTTGTCTCGTACTCATAACACAAACCTCGTAGCTTAATTTGGGACTAGAGAATTGGTGTGATTGTTGTGTAATATTAGTTTATTATTTACTGACAGTTTTTGACGTTTCGATGATACAAATACGTTACGATTGCTCACCCCACTGAGTAATGTCACAATATTATTGAACAAATAAGTAATTTAGAAAATAGTGCTAAATGTATAAAAATACTTAAGAACTACATATTGTCCTAAAAATTGTAACGAGTATTGTAGTGACTCATTACCACATATAAATCTAAATAGGTTTTTGTTGGTATTTAAATATGTTTTTTTTTCAATGTAAATTGCTTTAACATAAATAAAGAAATAAAGAAAGAAAGAAAGAATACGAGCACATTTCTCAAGCGTGTGCTGCTGAGTCAGTATTGATCAATGGTCTCGCGGCATCCTGGCAGTGCCTTTCGAGGCACGAACCCAATACTACTTAGTGTATTGGTGTCCTAAGAGCTCCATACACGAGGATATTGTTTGCTATCTGTCATAACCACAGTCATAACGATATGTGTGTACGTGTAATATATGTGATCGCTTACACATTCGTTATTAGGAAGGCTTCGTATCTTCCTGACCATTTTGAAAATCGATACAAAGATCATTTGGACTTACCCTTAAAATATAACGATGTTTTGTCATTTTGAGATAATTGTTATGGGATCCGTGTGAAAATTTGTTATTACATGTTCGTGAAAAAAAAAAAATTAAAATCCAATCCAATAATTACAGAAGTAAGGCAGAATTCACAATGCTTTAGCATAATTTGGGCTGGCGTATGCTGACCCAGTAATACGAAAATGTAGTCTAAGTTAGTACTCCGTATCGTTACGTTCGCATTTCCTGGTCTAGCCAACTCATCCGCTCGCACGATCAAACTTGTGAAAGTAAGAGGGATGGCTACTTCAGAAACTACGGACAACGCCTTAGAGAGTAGCGGGGTTTGTATCTGGGTACCCTGCGGTCACACTGGGCTCTCATCCAAGCACGTACACAATTTACTTAGCGCGGCTCCACCTATACCGTGATTTGAATACATTTGCCCCATAATATGCGCCTAACTAACATTTCCATTGACCCCCGCTCCTTGTATGCAAATTCCTAATTCGAAGCGAGTAATGTAACTAAACTATTGTAGGGTCTAGTAAAAAAAATATTAAAAGCTTTATTTACTTTGACTTCAGTAAGAATCCCTTTGAATAAGTATAAGATATCCTTAGAAATTATAAATTGAACCTAAGTTTACAAAATTATGTTTAATGTCACCTGAAAATGTTCCTGGAATGTTTAAATAGATTGTTTAATAACATTGTTTTAAATAAGGACTAAAATATGAATAACAAGTTACAATTTTAAAATTAAGCTAGGAAATCCATGGGTACCTAATTTTGACAAATTCTCTTTAAAAGAGTCATCGCAACAACAACCTGCCGCTACAAATTAGCTGGAAAATGTTGTCTTTCTTTCTTTTCCAATAAAAGCGTAAACAATTTACATTCATAACGATTGGAAATTCCGTCGGACGTTAAATCCACCGACCATAATTTCTTTATCCCGCTATCCGGCAATCAGTAGATTTTTTTTTGTTATTTCCTGCAATTTGGCTGGCAAATGGCGTGGCAACAGATTTTCCGATCGAGTGAAAAAATTGAAGGGCAACTGTTTTTGAACCGAACTCTGGATTATGCTAACGAGCTACTAGTATGTTGTGTCACTGTGTTAAGGTTCTGCACTCTCGACCGAGTTACCCCGGGGTTGTTTCTGAATCATGTGTTGCGTTGGGGTGAACTCGTCACTCGACAGTGCAAACTTTGCCGGCGGGGTAGACAGACGCGCGCGGCGTTTTCGGAAACGCGCGAAACGTCAAGCCCGCTTATTTGGCTCATTGAACAGTGACGCGGGTGTGATATTTATGAAAAACGAATGAAACGTGACTTCAATTACGGTCATCTAGTACCGTTGTTGTGGTAAAGTTGATAAACGAAGATCGAAGTGTCTAGAGTAACTATGCCCGTTTGATATTTGGAATGATTAATAAAAGTGAGTAGTTTTTACGTAGCAATATTTTTTTCTTGTTAATATAGGTCTTACGTCATTAAAACATGAAAAGTTATCCAGATTATCCTCAAGGATTTAAATTGTTTTAAAACACAAAGTTTTTGAAGTGCTTTTAAAAACAGAATTCAATCAACATTTTGTTTCTGATGATAAGAAATATCAGAATGTACACTGAAAAAAAAACATTTGGCAGTTTTGCTTTTTGTAGCAGTGTTTCAGCGTTGGTATCCAAGTTATCGCTTCATTTGATAACAAAGAAAATAAGTAACCGGTCTAAAGTTTCACGAGCTTTCCGCAACTTTCAATACCGATCCGGCACAAGCTTAATTTTACTAAAATTGTATATTCGTATCATTGTTTGTCCGGCAGCTTGCTCGAACTGCCTAAATACTGCCGGCTTCAGTTACAAAGGTCCGTGGACTGAAGCAATTAGGCAGATTTACCGCTCGGATCGCGCCGCCTTTGCGCTGACAGTAAATTTTAACTGCAACTCGACTGTTACTTTACGAATGTCAGATATTAATATCAGTAGATAAGTGCTAACTCATAAATGATCAAATATTTTTTACCGTATGTGCAATATTTTGATTTGCAATGTTTAAGTACTAAGGTATACGATGCCAGTTATTCATGATTAATCTTTTATAGGCTATACTATGCCTATGGCTATAGATTCATTTTTGCGGCTTACTGACTGTCAGTGATGGAAGCGCGACGATTGGTTGACCGTGTTGACACACTGTCAGAAACGAGTGACAGAAAGTCGCAGGTGTGGGCTGAACCTGAGTTATCCAAAACAAGGAAAGGGTAATCAAATGTGTCAAATTAACGTTAGGTACATGAACCTACAAACGTTAATTAACGACATATAATACTTGTTTCTGTTTACTGGAATACTGTATTATTTATGACGAACATGTCGACCGATTTCCAGACAGCCTACCACACTTAATTTCAGACAACCTAAGCACTGAAGGGAATGAGCCAACTTGTTAAACGTTATTTTGCTGATTCGAATTACCGGATTCTCTCCACCGTGAAATTAGCTTACGAGAGTCACTAATAACTCGTGTAGTACGTCAAACGATATTTGATTTGTGCTCGTAAGTTCTTTGATAAGCATTTAATTTAAGTACTTTTTGATGACAAATGTAATACAGGGCTACTTACTTGTATCTGCATGTCAATGTAAAGAAAGATGCACTTAAAAGAAATTTCCTTTTGATCCATCGTTTTGTACGTTGACATTGTTTTTACGCAATAGATCACATCATATGTGTGTATGTATGTAATTATGAAATTCCTACTTCGTAGCGGCCTCCGATTTTCGATTTATTCTTTCAAATCTAAGTTTTCGGTAAAAAACTGCTTAGCTGTCAAAATTTTGTGATAGAGCTCTTGATGCGAGAACATTTTAAAAATCTTAAGAACTAAATACGAGCATTTCATCAAAGGCAAAACGATCTGCCTACAAACGACCACGGCGAGCGTGCTTTTGATAGATTTTATTGCTTGTTTTTGAATGTGCGCAGATGAATTCTTGTAGCGAAGCGTTATTTCAATGCCCAGAAGACTAATCTATCCGATCGTTCGAACGGTTTCCTACTGTTTGAGCAACGAACACAAATTCACGGGAAAGAAGATGTAGGGTGGTTCAGCATTGCGTGCTATCTATCTGCATTCAAATAAAATAAATAGATGGATGAAATGCTCCAAACACTTAAATAGGAAAAGACAAAAGTTTATAATTCCCTAGACTAATGAAAAACATGATTGACGACACCATTATACCGGTCAAGAATTTGACTATTATCCAAGAGGTCGTGGGTTCGATCCCCGCACTGTACAAACATTTGTGTGCATGAACATGTATGTTTGTACTGGTCTGGGTGTTATATGTATTTATTCAAGTTTATTTGTAATACCACTGTTGATTCTGATATCTGTAACACAAGTGCTTAAGCTATTTACCACGGAGTCAGATCAACGTCCCACGTTTATGGGCTGCTAAATATTTGTCTTGAAGCTTTGTTCAACCGGCTTTAAAGAATTAAATACATCGCAACTTATCCCTACCTATAATATAAAAAATGATCGCTAAATGTGTTGGTAAGCGCATAACTCAAGAACGCCTGGACCGATTTGGGCAACTCTTTTATGATACTCCTATAAGTTCGGGAATCTTTCTAAACAACGGGATAACTATACGGTGTCTGCTAGTAAATGATAATAATAGGTTGAACAAAACTGACGTGTCCTGACCGGAAGAACAGGGCAAGTTTGACAACGGACGAACGCGAATCGCAATTAGAGATGGAGTCCCACCCTACAAAATTTACATTTTAATTTAAATTTCCTCGATCCTGATAGAAGAAGATAAATTGGGCCCCGTATTTAGCGTAATAATTTGACTGCCGCCTCGTGGTTTCCGTATTAAGGAGCGGGATAATTGTTTGCGTTGTAATTAATAATTAACATTAATATTGTGAACTCGTGCTGGAGTTAAACGGGATTGTAAAAGGAATCAGTGCCGAACGCACGCGGGGTGAAAGATAATGACGTAATTGATATCAATCATAACTCAAAATGTTTACTCTATCTTGGATGTTTGATTTAGACTACCCGCTTTACCATCTTAAGTTTGCCAAGTGAGAGTCGAACTCCCGCCCTGAAATTTTCAAAAGGTTATTTGTTTTTGCTTACCCATGATTTTATTATAGCGGCAATAGATAAAAATAATAAATCATTTAATCAGTCTCAATAAAGAAAGGTTATAAATAAAATTTTAAAATAACACATATAGAAGAGAATAATAGAGTAATAATATAGTAATAGAGATCACCTTAAAATTACACATAGAGATCTATGTGTAATTTTAAGGCTCTATGTATAACCGTATTTTTTCAAACTTTCACACACTAATTGTCACATTTTAATTTAAGTTCAATTTGTTTAAAAAAACAAAATTGTTGGCCGTTTTTTAAAAAAAACAGCTTTAGTAAATTTTAGATAAGAACTTAATTCATATAATAAGTGGCAACACATTTTAGTTCCAATTAAACTACTGTCGAGTAACTCGAAAAACATCAAAACTATAACATAACAGACTAAGTAGCTTGAGATGGAGAAACTAACTAGTTTTGAAGGGTACTTGTTTCAAGTGATTGCCAGCAAAGCAATTGACATTGTAGCAAAGACTCCGTTGTATTGTGTACTACATACTTACCAAAACCGACCCAATTTGGCACTGAGTTTGATTTATATGCTGTCGATATATCATAAAGACAGTGCAGGATTTATTTATTGCTAGAACTGTACTGCTAGTAAATATTATATAAATTATCTCATTCACTAGCAAAAAATATTTTTCCAAAAAATCTGAATACTGATGACGAAATAAAACATTCAATGAGGGTAATAAAATTTGAAATGCTATCATATCCACCGGTCAAAGCGTATGCGATGGCTTGCACAATTTTCCATCAATACCGTCGGAAATGCAGATGAAACATTCGATTCGTTAGTCGGGGAAAAAAGAAAATAATGCAAAATACGGAGGATTGGAAAAGAGAATGGTTCTCATAGACGAATAACAAAAGGAATGCAATGGAAATATCATTCGTTTGATGGCTGTAGCGATTCGTAGCAATTCGTAGCGGCCGCTGCCGTAGCACCGGATCAACCGGGGTTATTGTGTTTTGATTGCTTGCCGCCGGCATTTTATTGATTAGGTCAATGAACTTTCAGAGTAGGTACAGGTTGTATTGTGTGGTCATTGAGCCTAATATTGTACTAAAATATGTTATAAGTTCCAAAACTAAAACCCGACTACTCAAAAGTATGAAACGAGATTCATATTGATGTTCAGATAATAGCCGTGGTCGTATGCCACTTCTTTTAAAACAAACTTTAGCACTAATATCACTTGTGTCAAAAGTGTACATACGAAATTAATCTAATGACACCTATTTGTCAAAATATGATGAAGGGTGGAGAAGTCACGAGGGAAGTCTTACACATACATACTCGTACATACATAAATACCTACATAACAAAATCGCAACCCTCCTTTTTGCTTCGCCGTCGTCGGGTAAAAATCAGCTCAGGTTTTTAGTAGAGTAGGAAGCTAGTCTTGAACGTCGTTCGTGTTCTTTCGTAGCAACGAGAACTTTTAATATTCCTCGACTCGATGCAACTTTCACGTATTACTTCCTATAAGAGACCTTTTCTCGGTTTCACCTAGGTAAAAATAACAGCACATCAGGTTTCCCCATTTTGACCCAGAGAACGCCTCTATTCCCTTCGTAATAAAAACTATTTCTGTAGTCGACATGGGTAACCCGCTGCCGTCCATTTCTTTGGAGAAAAAAATTGTTTAGTTTATCATTAATAATTTTTTTTTAAAGTGGCGCGTTTTGTGATAGTTAATAATACACACAATAATCTGAAAGTATTGTTTCTAGATTATTTTTTAAAATACGTAATCGTTTTCTAAGTTAATATAAATAAATGTTTATTACATTTCGTGTCGGACACGAGGATAAACTTTTATATATATTTTAATTTAAATTGCGGTAGTCTTTCATCTCGGTTATCCAAACTCTGCAAGGGTATTTGTTTACAGTGTTCCTAATGATGCTCAACGCCGGGATAAAAGCTTTCTAATGACTTTTTAATTTGTTTTATCTTTTTATAGCTCCTTTAAACAATGGTGTTTTGATAGATTTGTAATCGAGACTGTGTTAATTTTGATTGAAACAAAATTTCATTTTTTACTGAATGCTAAAACTCTAAAATGGTTTGATAACCTTTAACGTGAAAGTGCACTTATTAAAAATGATGAAAATATTTAAATTAACATTTAATTTTATTCACAGTTCAGCAAAAACAATATTCCTGTGTTTTGCGACAGTTTGATCGATTCGCAATTTATTTGTTCCAAGTTTATTAAACATCAACATTTCCATCATACAGCAAAGGGAACCGATTTGAGCCAACTTAGTTTACTCGAACGGCAAGTAACGGAGCAAAAGCGAATAATGTTCAAAGTTTTATTAACAACTTGGTCCAACGACTGACCTCATTATAGGAAGGGCTTTCGCTCGCTAATACCGATAAACCTATAATAGTACCTACGTGTATGAAGCGCTCATGCCACGTGACAACGTAAGTTTAGGGTAGTCAACTTTACCAATCTTTTGGAGATTTTATACTCTGAACTGCTTTGTTAGCATGTTGAAATGGATTAAAACTTCTAAAAACTGGTGAGGGTAGATAGATATGTTGCTTGTAAATGTTAGTTGTTGGTTATTCAACCTTTCCACTGAATCAAATTAATTGTGATATCGTACATGGTACACTAAATTTTGTGTTGCATTCTGTTACCAATTTAATACTTCGGAGGCACAAACGATGATGTAGGATGCGATAATTACATCATTCTGTGCTTGCTAAATTTTAAGAATGACGTCTTATCGTGACGTTTAATATCGAGTGGGTGGGACGAAAATTTAAAACACAAAGTTGAAACATAGAGTTTCAACTTTGTGTTTTGAATTTTCATAAAATTCCGCAGTCATAAAATTAGAAAACACGGGTTTTAGGGCAATTAATCTAGTAGCTTTGAACCTAAAAATATGCACTGAATTTTCGAGATGTGGTTACCCTAATAGCACAGTGGGAACATGTCCACAGAAGACACGTGGCCGGGCTTAAGTGATTTAAAACGGAAACAATTTGCAGTCAGATAAAATGTGGACCGCTGCCCGCGGATCCCTTCGTGAATATTAAGTTTGCCCATTACCCAGGCCGGTAATTTGAAAGCGTTTAGAGCGCTTGCCTTCCCGAATTTATAACTTAATATCACTTTGACCCCCTGGACTGTGGGATTGCAAAACAAAGATAACGTTTGCATTGCGAGGCGAATGTGCTAAGTGATAAGGAATGAGAAATGCAAATGAGGCGGTCGAGCATTCAATTTTGTACAGACTTTATTTCATCCCTTGTTCAGTTGGTGATTTGGGATTTGGCGTGGTTACAAAAATTACACATTGATCTGCTATGACAAGTATATTTACTAACAAGACAAAAAGTTAATTCTGTCATTGAATATTTTCTTTCAAATACGCAAAACTACGTTAACAACTACTAACTTACCCACCAAAACGTTGTTGCTCTACAAAAGATTGTAAAGTTTCCGAGGACAGCAATTATTTTAAAAGTCTATTAAGCGAATGCCTTCTTTTGTCCGAACTTCTTGCAAAAGTTGCTAAGAAATATAATTTCATGTTCCGGTTACGCTCAGTATATTTTTTTGTTATTAGACTAAAACTAACTGCACTTATGAAACTAAATTGTGCAACTGTAATATAACTGTATTCGGGTTATGAATTTTGTAATTAAGTCTTGATCAAATATCTAATTGATATTGAAAAGTGAGTGGGTGATATGTAAACCTTGTAAGTATGTACCAATTTTTTTTGACGGATGTCTAAACTTTAGAAGTAACGTAGGTATCTTTTCTTTAATCTGCCCAGCAGCGAGAAAAGGATAGCACATTGCTTACAACGTTCTTTTGTAAAAGACTGACACTTGATGAGCATAATGAAAAATATTAAGAGCTTTTATGGAAGCCTAGCTGAAGCATTGGTGAGTAAAAGACATGACAAAACAACACGTGTAAGTAGGTAAATAAATATGATAGGTACTGGACGGCTAGGTTACGGCTATTGTGATGAAACGCGTAGGTATAAGTTCAGAATATTTTTGGGAGCGAATAACCAATACAAAACAAAGATAAGTAGGTAGTTTTCGTCCGAGATTATTTTACCCATTCCTAAACCTCAATCAAGCATTATATACGCACCTGAAGCGCACAAATCCAGGCAAATTGCCGCAATTCCCCGATTCCGATGGACGAACAAATATTAAGACGGACCAATTTATTCGCGACCGCCCCAGGTGGAACTCTATTTTCCGCGTCGGCTGCTTTATTAAGTGACGATAGTGCGGATTCACGGAATAAGTGGGGCTAATTCTGCAAAAAACGATATTCGTATTTGATGGTAAGGAAAATCTAGAAGGATTTCTTACGTTCAGGATAATTTTAGTAGCTGGCTATCAAAATATGTAAGAAGATTTTATTATAAAAGTATTTACTATTTTCTTAATCAATATAATGTCACGGCAATTGTTAGTATTTTCAAGTTTTGTTATCTTAACTTGAAGGACTTGAGAACTCACCATCCTTTAATTTTGTAGCACAGAAAATAACACGATTTGATATAAAAATACCTTACGGCAGGTAAGGTATTTTTATTGTATAAAATTCCCAAGTAAAATTACTTCGCAGGAAATTTAAAATTCATGAAAGTCTTAAAATGCCGGTAGACAACGAAGGGGCGTGTCGGGACATTTCTTCGTAAAACCATATTTTCCGGCCGTGAAAATATTCGAGTTGATTAAGAACCGTTGTCCCAAAGCGATTAACGATTATATAATAGGAGTTAGTCCCGATTAAAATTACATATAGTTTTGCCATAAGAATAGGTAATAACTACTTTGAAGTGCCTTTGTCGAGGCCCAAAAGCCGCGTTATAAATACCTTCTTCCCCCCTAAGTCCGTTACCTCCTGTAGTAGACTCCTGGACTTTGTTATTGGGCTGTCAACTGCTAGCTAGCGTGAGCTTATCTAGCTTTAAAATAAATAAAACACTGGGTAGATATGCAAATGAAAGAGGACATCTATATCTAGATAGGTATTATCACTTACCTTTGTTAATTACGTGGGAATGAAAAATTACAAATAAAATAAAAACTGATAAGATGAGGGATCTTTTTTGCGCAACTCCTACACCCTCTTACAGCACAATATCTCACCATCGTAAAAAAAACCGAGAAAATATATTCGTAAAGACTTTGACATATAACGGTTATTCTTCGTTGAGCAGTTCTTAGTCTGATTTCCATCACGCTTTTTATTTCTCAATGAATTACTTAAATTGCTAATAAAATTTGGAAAGGACGTTAAACTATACAAGATTGTGCAATTGGCACTTCAATGTCCTTTCTGGTTTTGGATTTATGAAGTGATAAAATTTTGAGCGTGACGGAAGTTAGATACCTCGTGATGGACATTAGAGAATTCCTTTAATAATAATTTTTTTACTGTAATAAAACTGTCAAAGGGCAGGTTAATGACCCGCTCAAATACATTACAGCAAGCTATATTGAATAACGATAGCATCAAAAACTTTCTGGCTGACATTGAATCGTTGACCCGCCGTATCAAAAAACGGCTTTGCTCCGGAAACGTAAGTAATGTGATTAATACAGTTCTAGTGCCTAAAAATACCAAATGACTCTTAGTAAGCACCTATTATTGGGTAAAATCATAAAAAAACTTATGTTGTTAGGTACTTCCGTAATGGAGATGCGTGATGGAAATTATGGACACGACAGTATTTATTAGATATTAATTAAATGGTAAGCAATACGGTATATTGCTTTATACATGTGGTTAACAACGAATTTCTGAATAAAATAATCTTACTAGCCCATTTACATTTTACATCATTAATCTAAAGAGCGAACGGAATTTAAAACATATGTGAACCACTCGAATGGAAACTAGGTACTTATGTTCGTAATGCGTAAATCAAACAAGTGACACAGGTCAGCTTCGGTTGATTAACTCGGCATGGGGATTGGTTTAATCTGCACGAGAAAAAATCGATACTTTTACGGAAATCGTTCGTAATTGACAGACGATCATATGTTTCGTTGTGTCTAAAAAATACAAGATTTAAACAGAATTTTTTCATGAATTATTATGATCATGTTTTAAAATGTAAACACTGAAATGTGTTCTCCACTGTACCAATCGAAGCATATTTTGACACTGCTGAAGGTGAAAGCTTGATTATTGGGTTCGGACAGCGAACAGAAATAAGGAGAAGGACACAATAGTTATTTGTTATACAAGAGTGCAAAGTTGCTTTTTAACCGCGTGTTCAATTTTGATGACCGAGCAAGCGAAGGATTCTAAAATTGAATCACGAGCGCAGCGAGTGATTCAAAATTAGAATCCTGAGCGTTAGCGAGGGAATCAAAAGAGCACGAGGTGAAAAATCTTTGCACTCGAGTGCAACACGTAACTTTTCATTCCACCTCAGCGAGGAAATGACTAAATGCAAATAAAACCGTTGACAATTACAAGATAGCTATTTTCATTTCAGTTTAGGTATTAACTACTACATTATGACAGGTAAGTATTACAGAATAATCTTTAAATTATAACAAAATAATACTTAGGTATAATTAATAAAAATTGAAAGTAACGTTGCTACAGTTATTTAAATTGAGTGTAATATTTTTGTTGGGTACTGTAATATTGGTGTTAGTCACTTGTGTACTGTTAGTCGAGTGCTTGCTTTCTTGTTCTCGGATAACTCTATAAAATATGCCAGCAAAACGTTTTCTGAGAAAGTTTTGGCTCCTTTTGCTAGTCGCCACGTGTTGAACATAACGTACTGTTTTAAGTACTTCTCGCGTGATTGTTGAGGGAGAAAGATCATTTGCGCATTATTAACAGTTTCAGTCAATTCTGTTCGCGTCAAACAAACTTCCTCGTCGCTAGAATCACTCATTTTAGTTTTTTCACTTGTTCAAGTTTCTTGTTTTTAGTATAAGGTTTAACAATGACGTGAAAATTGCCGCGTAAAGTACCGCCTACAAAGCAAATTGAAAAAAGAACACTAAGAAGGTTCCGAGTTTGAGTTTTTAACAAATAAAAAAAAAATGTATGATATAATTGGCACCATAGAGGTAGCAATAAATAGGTTTAATGATTTTTTTAATTCACAAACTTGGTGCACACGATGTTCTAAATTCAAATTTACTTTAACCTCTAGTGAATAAAAACGGCTTTTCCACTCAGATATTGAAGAGCAAAATGACTCTTTCCGAGATGGTGGGATGAAAAATATTTTTTTGAATCTTTTAGTAAGCAGCAATGTTTATTTTGATTACAACTCATAAAATACAATTTCTGGACCTATTTCCCAAAAAAAATTTGTGCGGACGCACAAAATCTCGCCAAGAAATAATTACCGATAAACAAAATACTTGTGAATTCATGTTCGATTCTAATAAGAAGATTTATGTCGGATGAGGCTTCGTACGCTACGGTAACAACTGCAGTTCAAGTGGCCTGGACCATTCCTAACTGACTTGTCCCCTTAGTTCCTAGTTTGACAGTTGGCTATGAAATGACCTTGAGTGCGTTTGGTGCGGGAGTTTCGCTTCTACTACGGTTTTGCCTAAGTTACGGTAAACGGTACAAAGGTTTTCCTAACGGAAAATGCCGCCTAACAAGCGCACTTAATGATCAAGGGATACCCAAGTCGGCGAAAATTCAAAAGACAAACGAATCAGGCGAACAAAGAAATCGTTTTCCTTTTCCTCAAATATGTAAGAACGTATATCCCACGTGGTGTTAAGGGTGAGACTTTTATCTGGCATGATTTTTTTACTGGCTATATTACCGCAAAGCTGTCCCCTTTGTTAAGCGGGCGAACCTTCATTTAGATCTACACGGTTTCCTATAATCAGTGCAATGGTCGAAGAGATAAATTTACCTGGAGATTGTTTTACTTGGACGAGATAATGAACTTTGGGTATGAAGGCTAGCAGGATTCTTGAGTAAAATATACTGTAGAACGAAGTTTTTTCATTAGGTACTAATTAAATTAACAATGTGAATCTAAGTACCTTAATCGCTTTCATGAATCCGCTCCGAAGTACCATTTACTGTCAGGTACGGTATTTTCTGGTCACAAAACCTCTTTGTTATTTTCACGTGTTTTTAATATAACCTTTTTTCACAGTGTTAAGCTTATTTGATTTTCATTATGTGCTTTCATTTGAACATAAAAAAAGAAAAGTACAAAATTTTCGAATATTCGCCAGGGATTAACTAGTTAATTTTTGAACCGGTAACAGTTTAAGTATATAAGGATCGTTTTAAAAAGGCTTAGGAAAACCTTTACCTCTGTAAAACTGTAATTTCTAAAGAGCGAAATAAAGGTATAAGTGTTTTGAATAAATTAACCGGTATTAACTTCTATAAACCGGTATAAAAGTTGAACAGTCCGATAAATTGATGCCTCTACCCGTACCTACTGTTCGCACCTTTTGCATAAACCGGTTTTTTGTCGGTCTGAAATCAAGCTCCGAGCTAAGACTTTATGAAAATACCGGTAAAAATCTTTATCAACCGGTATTTTTAAACCGGTTTAAAGCTCTGATATTCACTATGAACAAAACCGTAGGGAGTAGATCCCTCAACATCATATTGAAGTTTTATCAAAGCGCCAAGAATTACCGATGTCGAAACTCAATTAGATCTCACTGATCCCGGACAAACTTAATTGGGATAGTCACTGACCGTAATGATGACCAAATCCGAATTCGAAATTCATCCACCTAATGTTCGCTGGAAGTTTTGTAGACATTTTTCATACCTGCAGTCTTCAAATTTATTTGCTTTGCTTTCGCGGTTGGTATGAACCACCGCAAAATAATAATGATTCGTTGCTTGAAATTTTTCTACATAAGGTATACATTTTTGTTTGGCCTTGTGGATAGTTTAAATGACTGTTATGTATTTGAAAAGAATTACGTTAGTATTGTTTTTGAAACCCCTTGTAGTTGTTTGCCTTAGCGTCCAAGTATTTTAAGTAAACTGTGTACCTACAAAATATTATTTCATGGCGTTGGGTTTTACTCATAGTAATAACTCAGCCTTAGAATCAAATAATTTACTTTGTACGATGTTGTTGGTATATGTTTATAGTTAATTACTTGATGGCATGGACTTTTATTAATGAAACAGTGAGTACGTTAATCTCTGTCCATAGCACGAATCTGTTTAATGAGCCCTGAAAATTTTCTCTGCCAGATTTCATGACGGTGTCTTTAGCGGCAAAAAAAAGTTTTTTATATCCTACCTATCATGACATGAGTAACAACATCAGTGTGTATGAATAAAATGACATAAAACCTTCTACATCGAGTATTAAATATTGTCTAGCGTAACATTAAATCGTTTCAACTCCTAAGATTTTGAAGAGAAGTATGACACATATCGTTACTCGAATAGCAAACTAAATTAGGTATGGTCGGGTAGCACTTACCCGCCATTAGTTCGACACTAATAGCTTCACCTGAAGATTCTCAGAAAATATTGTTCCGATAAGTTTGTTCACGAGGAAAAGCGATAGGATTACACCGCCCTTAGCACAATGGCTACGGTTCAAGAGAAATGATCTCTTGAATTGTCTTCAATGAGTAAGTGCTTTTATCTTTGTTATTTTATTGTCAACATCATGTAGATTTATTAACAGTTTTTAAGTGCTTTTGAAGAAATAAGCTGAAGTTATTTCGATATAAATAATTTCAAAATTTTCGCCTCAAACTACAAATTTAAGAGGCATATTTTGAGTTCCGATATGATAAAATGATCACTATCACCCATCCATTGATATATCCACTTTTGTGGTGTATTGTTACTACAAACAACTGCATGGATTTAGAACTCTAACTATTCGTGGTTTTCTAAATAGTGTTTGTGGTTTACATTGTGAGTTCTAAGTATCTCGGAGCCCGCATCTTTGCCAATTCCTCGGGTGAAGCTACACAAGATTAATTGTTCCAATCGAGGAGTGTTGAGTGACAGTGGCAGTTTATGCAATGAGAGAAAGAGGAAAGACTTGTAATTAATAGATTTTGTGATCGCGAGCGCTAGGACACTCTGATAAATTAGATTCGGACGTTCGGTGCAAACATAAAGTGGATTTTGTTTTCCACATCGCCTAACCCAAAAGGATGAATCTACGAAAGGTTTCTTTAGAAAAAAGTTTCATGAAAACACAAAAGATTGATGAAAGTAGAAATCAAATCGCGTTTGACCGACCGCACTCTACATCCTGCCCTCTAACAGATTAGGCGGCGTACTTGCGCACTTATTCCCAGAAGTACGTAAACAAAAAGAAATACGTTGGAAAAATAAAAGGAAAAAACCGTGGTAGCCGCTCACAATCAGCCCAAATTAGAGACTGCTTACGTTTGAACGCGGGCGAGCCTACAAATCCGTACAGACGCGGCTTTATTCCGACCCGTCGCACCAATCAGAGCAATTAAAGAACAATAAAGAGAAAAAATTCGCTTTCCACCCACGTGCAACCGGGATTGAGGGGAGCCGATGTAAATTGCTCGATGGCAGACATAGCGGGCATGGGGGCTTCTGTGCGCCTACTTTCGCCTTTTGAAGTACTAAAGTGGTTTGTTTGGACTGCAAAGCTTTTGATGTAGGTGTCTTTCTTTTCGAGCAATGTGTAATTTGATTATGAATAACACTTAGGCTGGAATGAGAAATTATATTTTCATATTAAGAAAAACGACTGAATAACACGTACCTATCCAACAAATTGAGAAATGATACTCCTTTTAATATTAAGAATATTAAGAAAACCGATTGCTTTGCTTTGCTTGAATTGCTTGAACTTTGGTAGGTATTGTGTTTGTAAAAAAAAGAGATTGGCCTTACACTTGATTCTTTGTTGGAGAACAATGAATCATTTCTAAGGCAAAATATTATTAGGCATTTGTAAGGCTAAATAATACCTCTATATAAACGTGTCATCTATCACCCGTCAGATCGACGCAACTTTATAAAGACGCCGGCTTTCTGAATATTAAATTATGCTTATGAAATCAACGATGAAGAATATCACCTTTTTTAATAACAATGTTTTGAATTTTTATCTATACTTATAATAAATCTGTAGAGATGTCAATTCTGTACATGAAATATACTTCCATAATAGCTATCAGGGGGTGTCTGTCTGTCTGTCTGTATAACCGTTATAGAAACAATAACTACTCGACGGATATTAACGAAACTTTTTCATACTCCAGAGCTAGTTATATTATACTGTTCATCTCGCTACAATCAATAGGAGCAGAGCAGTGAAGGGAAATGTTGGGAAAACGGGAGTAGTTATTCCATCTTTTAAGCTTCCGTCGCGTGTGCAACCTTAAAGGTTAAAGCTATACAAAAAGTAGTATATGACGGAAATATTATCTTTAAATTATTTAAAAATATACCACGCCAGCATATGTCTATCTTTTATGGTTAACTCACAATAACACATGTAACTTCCGAATGTGAAGTCGAAACTAAGGTGGTAGTGTGTCACTTTGGATATCCGAAACTAAGGCGAACGAAGTCGCGGGTGGTCGTTGGTCAGATATAATAATGTCCCTAAAAATAGTATTTAACTACTAACTGAGTATCTGACAATGAAGTAACAATAATATATAATATTTTAAATGGGTATGAAAAGTAATCCACTTAGTTAGTCCAATTAGTTAGCAAGGCTAAAAACTTTGTTTCTAACCCGTAACTTGATACAAAGACAAACTTTTTTATTCCAATAAATGTTACGCTTACGCAAACTTCACCGTTTCAGCTTTCAGTTACTTCACCGGGTTAACAATATCTTTATAATTGTATTTACCTTAAAAAAACTTGCCCCATGCCACTTAGAATAATCCTTGTGGAGCCATTATATTTACATACAACAGCTTGGATGTTTTCCTTTTCAGTCGTATTTTTACTGATTCTGATAAAATTTCGCAGTCTATTTAAACAGAAATAAAATAAGGACGGGATACAGGGCACGATTGAAATTTCTTATATGCGTTTTTATTGCTAAGCATATATTTAAAGTTTCAGCCCCGGTGTTCACCGCCACTCAAAACCAAAGTGTCATATTATTGGTATTATTATTTTTGTGTTTTCTCTCTTATTTATTTTGTCGCACCGCCCACTAATCGTTTTTGCTTAGCCCAAAGGTATGACTGGTAGAGAATGCCCTACGGCGTTAAGTCCACCTTTTGTACATAGTTTTGTTGTGCAATAAAGCTTAAATAAATAAAACCATCCTAGATATAGCTACTATTAGTACTTTAAGCCTAAAACAGTGTGCCATGAACGTGACATAGTTCAACTTTAAAACAATATCAAAACGAATGCGGCAAAAACATGGTATAGGCACTGTCCAACATTTCCGCAGCTATCTTATCCTGCAGCTAAACGTTTTCAGCGTAATTCAGGGCCTTCACTTCATTTGTAAGGAAAGCAAGACGAGACTAAAGTGTCTTGGGGCGAGTTTATTTTCTCTTCGAATGCGCCAAAGGCGAAATGCTTTGTTTTTTCGGAACACCCTTTACGCTCGATTAGTCGGTCTCTCTTTATTCGGGGGCACGTTCGGAAAGCAGATGTTATCTAAGTAACACTTAAAGTGTTTATTTATATAGGTACTTAACTATTAGGAGAACATAGAGATTTCGAAACTGCGAAAAATAATCGATAGATTTATCATTGTTTAACAAACTCTACTAAAAACAAACTAAAAAAGCGCGTTCATAGGAGGTTTTTTTTGGTTTCAGATTCAAGTTAACTAACTGATTAACTTTTTTGGTATCAAAGTAATGCAGCAATGTTAGAAACAATTATTATTAAATAGGTAAAAAAAAACATATACAATCTTATAAGATTGTTTAATATATTTTTTACCTATTACCAAACGCGCCTATAAATAAAAACCAAATGTCTAAAGTAGCACAAAAGCCTCACCTTAACTTTATCGTGGACCTAAAGAATCCCCGCTAAGCTGAGATCCCCTCAACATTCGGACAAATTGCCATGATATATGCCACTGTGTCAGGGCGCAGTAACGGATTGTAGTGATAGTATCGTGTGTAAAAGGACCTCGAGACGGCTTTCCCGTGACTGATGTAATGCAAACACACATTTTGCCTGTTTTCAGTGTGAGCGGAGGTGGACAACTGCATAAGCGGTAGCGGGAGTAAAAAAAAAAGTGCTTTATTTACCCATTTTAGTTATTTAACTATTACGTAATATATTGTACTTTATGTCACTTACATTTAGATTTTTTGCAAAACTGCTTGCGACACTTTTAATCTTGTGGAGTGGGTGCAACACTAACTTCCTCACCTGCCGATTTACCCAACCTTTCTAACCATGGCTGATCAGATGAATTTCAACCTAAATAATTTATAAAATATTTCCATATTTACTTTGAGTGAAAAAGATCTTCTGTGTTTAGCAGACATTAAACACTTTGCACTCTTCCCCGATAGGCATTTCTATTGTGGTCAGCCGAGTCAAGCTGCAAATTCAGGTCACCAGGACAAAACTTACATTCGAAGGAAAATCTTGCGGAAAATAGCTTGCAAAGTTTTCGTAGCATTTCTACGCTCGATGTAGCCTGAATTCAGACTTTAAGTACAATTGATTGTGACTTAAATCTTCAAAAATATCAGTGTCTGAAGTGTTAAGAAAGAAAAACAGGAAGAAAAACATTTATTTGGTACTTACCAACGTTAACTTACAAAAGTTAATCTTAAATAAAATTTAATAATTTACTTCAAATTAATTAACTTAAATTATGAAAATAAATAAATACAATTAAATCGCTTCCGCTCTTAACGTGCAATCATACACACACAGATTACGGCGTCTTCGTCTTTGTACCGCACGCTTTCAAGATGTTAATCGCCTCCTTTCAAACATGCGACGTAGACAAATTTAATTAAACACGCTTTTACACTCTCTATAATGTTCCATTATTAATTAGACCCGAGCTGTGCAGTAAAGGCTTACGTAATGTAATGGTATAGGCTTTGATTGCCGTTTATTTATTTAATTTGATCATTTGAAATGAATTAAAATGTTACTGTGTTCACTTTTATGTTTTTTTTACGAATAACTAAAATTATCATCTGAATGTTTTTGGTTTACAAAAAAAGTGCTTTATATTTATTGTATCTACCTAGTACCTACCTTATACTTACATTATGAAAATGTAAAAGTATCTACTTCTTAGTCGATTTAGTGGGTAGTGACTACATGGGTCGAGATGTTTCCTAATCTTCAGTAATTTTGTAAACGTCAAAATTGTGTGTAATAAAAATCATGCAGATGTAAGCATTGCAACTGACAGACCAATGTAAGAATAAGACTATTAGGGAATTGTAGTCACTTTTATAAACTTCACTTGTGATGTGCTGATATGTTTGGTATAATACGTATAGTTAAAGTAATAATATCGTGTAAAATCGTGGAGAGCGAAACTTAATTAGTAAACAGGCATTGTTTAGCAAAAGCCTATCACGGATCGGCATGGGTAATTGAAACGTTAGCCGTCACCGCGTCGCGTAACGTAATGCCGTCAATGCACGTCAAACTGTCGCAACGATGTTTTTGACAAGTGTCAACTACGCATCGCGCTGTCATCGCGTTCCATAGCGGACAGCGGTTCAAAATTCAAATCCGTAGTTAGAGTTAGTGACCACAGCCATCGAGGGTGTTCGTTTTGAATACTTTTAGATTAGTTTTATTTATTTATTTATTAACATTTGCTTACTAGGTGTATTTACATTATATAGATGGTAGTTACAATGCTTAAAAACGAATTTATTGACCTAGTTACCAAGAAGATGTGGCAAGTTTGAAGGCAGGTTAAATAGGTTTAAAATTAAAAAAAAAAGAGATCCAAGTATTATTAAAAGCCAAGTAAAGTCTTTGCTAAACGTATAGAGCGGACAGAATTTATTGTTAAACGTCAAAGTATTCATCTATTAAATAATAACATTTTGATAAGATTTTTTAATAACGAATGCAATAATTCGAAGACATCTAATGCAATGATGTCCTAAGAGTGCCCCAGATGAAAGCAAAACTGCTGTTTTGTTTTCATCTGGGATTTATAGTCTTAGGAGTTCAGTCACTTAAGAGCCCTCTTTAACAAGTATCGAAAATACATTTAACTTATCCTAATCGATTTAAGACAACAACAACAAACCGGTCTCGTCAACTTGTAACCGGGTGTACGAATCCCGATTACAGAGCCTCAAGAGGCCAGTACACTTCGCAAGTCCCCAAGATAAAGACAAAACAAAGACAACAAGAAAACACGATAATATACTTTACGCTATTCAACAACTCCGAAACAGGAGCATTTCCATAGGAAAATTGTGAAAGCCAACAACTGAGGCGGGAGAGGAATATAGGATAAAAGATGCATCCCAGCGACTTTTCGCCTCGCCCTGTAAACCGCTGAAACGTTTCTCGCTTTCAGCTGGAGTGCAATAAAATCGACGCGCGGCCCGGATACCCGTCACTGGGGAGCGTCAGTTCGCTTCATTCGCGATTCGCACTGTCTATCCGTCTATCGCGTAAATCTCTTTTAGGCAGGGTATTATCTGCGAATCGTGCTTTTTGACGAATGATTTCAATTCCCGTGGCTGTCATTCATAGTCGGTTGGTAAGAAATAAGGAGATACGCTTGGAGGTACTGAAGAATTCCTGCGGTTCGATTACTTAGATTATTAATCTTTGAGCTACGGTACGGAAGAACAAAGCAAGGTTTTGCTGTTGATCAGACGTCAATTTAATCTTGGTTACAGACAAAACAAACATATCATCAAACTTAGGCGTAGTAGGTAAAATTCTTTTCTCAATAAACTAGGTCAGTACCATTTTATTATCATGAAACCATCCATGATTTTATTTTACTGCACATACCTTTTAACGTGTCATAAACGTGTAGTTACAATGTTCGAATGGCAAGCAGGTTCAGATACATCAAACAGTCCGTTACTCGGACAGCCCTAAATGTCGTAGAATTTACGAGCAGAATGCAGTGAACTCGGCCATTCAGCCAGAAGCGGCCTCCATTCCGCATGATATTAAAACTGGAAAAATAAAAAAGTTACCATAAAGGAGGACCTCTGTGGGAATTATCATGAAAACGGTGAAACGCGAGCTTTTTCTGGTAACGGTTTGATAGGTCTCTTTCTGAAATTACAATTTTAATATTTTTTATGGTAAGTGTACGATGGTAGTAGTTTTTTTGATGCAAATCATTATTGTGGCTTATTTACACAGGACTATTTACCAGTACATACTAATTGATTTAAGGAAAGTTTTAGTTCTGTCACAATAATTAAAAAAATCCCGCTACGTGTTAAAACGACCCTAGATTTCCATCCTACCTGCATAAGGTCCTTTATATAAGGGTCCTTTATATAATAACTTCAACAAATATGATGAAATAGGAACCATGTTTGACCTGTATATTTTGGTCGCACGTCCACCGGCAAATCGAATTAAACTTCTCCTCTGGGCATGGCAGTTCATTAGGCGATGCCAGCCGGACAAACAAATGAAAGTGAGTACAGCTGTCCGTCCGTGTTGTGGAATTAATCATTGACCCAGCACGAATGCTTTCCTTTATCTTGCCCACCCCTCCTCTTTTAAGCTAGGTACACACTGATGAAATGTACTGCGACATGTTGGTGACTCAGATCAGAGGACCATAATTTTAGTTTAGCTGGGCTATTTCCGCACTTATACGCTTGATTGGGCCATTGTGTGTATTTCTGTTCTCTTTCTACTCCAACTAGTCCAACCATGAAGTTGCGTGCAAATCTTTTAGATGTGAAACTAAAACACACTTAAAGAAAAATAGATAATTAATCACATGAGAAATGAAAATAAATAAATACTTTATTAGTAAAAAACCTTCTTCAAAAGTATTCTAAACTTTCAATACGTGTGTTTATGTGTTAGAACAAATATCGGGAGGCGATAATTTTGTTACGATAACTCGATGGCGTAGAATACCATAATTTACTGATGTCATGGATTTTTCTTTAAAAACTTAACAAAGCCATAAATGCTTCTGTCTATCTTCTGTATACTTTTACCTTTGAGATGAGAGTCGCATTCACCGTAACTTATCTAACGTTTTCAGTACGTTGGTCATGACCTCCGGTGTGCCCGTGGCTTTAAGGCCAGAGTTTTCAATTCAAACATACATCAGACGCTTCTCCGTGATCTCGAATACGCATGTGTTAATTAAATTTTTATTTAAGCCTCTGTTATACATTTATTGTATTAATGAGGTATGACGCAAATCGTTTTCCGTTTGCATAGAGGATTATTTTGGGCCTTCCGGATTTATGTTTGGGGACCATACGGTATTTGTTACTGTTGTAATTCTCTAGATCGTGTGGATGAATACGATCAGACAAGCTCCTCTGTTAAAAAACGTAAAGTCAGTAAACAAGCCTTAGTATGGCTTTAAAATGATTAAAGTGTATTTGAAATAAGTATAGGCAACACACTATCTTGGTACATATAAATATAATTAAAAAAACATTGCTTTTATTCTACATTTTGTTAATTATTCATCGTTATTCCAAGATTTTTAAGTAAATCAACAAAGAGACAAATGTGTCCTCATTACGGTAGGTGAACAAAATTGTTTATCCTCATAATTAAACCGGACTGTGGTAAATAATAATAATTTTAATTAAAAAATTTAGCAGCTCGGAAAACTGTTACAAGCATTTTCTCTTGGAAATAAATAACTAACAAGTTTTACGCAAGTAATTTGAAAACACGAAAAAAGCATCTCTCACGCCAGCTACGAATTTTCGGGCGAAATTCGTAACGTTTTTATGGCTCGGGTAAAATATTTATAACTTTAGTTTTACTGACTGAGGCAGAATCTACCAGATACTTACTAAATGAAAAGATAGTATAAATAGTTGAAATAAATAAACTGTCAAGATAAGATCTTAAAACAAAATCAGTTTTTTTTTTCGTAGTGTATTCAGTAGTAAACCATTTATTAGCTTCGTATTTTATTGTTATTATCGTTTAACTGCGTTAAATAAAGATGTAAGAAGTTATTTGTATATACATAATACTGTTGTGTAGTGCGAATCGAATATCTTTACGAGTTTTAATTAAGTTTCGCCTGTCCCGGAGTTTGATTGTCTGTTATCAAATCTTGCAAGCAAAATTCCACCCACTTCCTGGTGTCCAATTTAGCTGATCATATAAACAATCGATTTGTACACATTTAGTTCCGATGACAATACACAATTTGATTAAAAAAGGTTGTTCAATTTTTTTTTCTTTTGTAAGAAGGTACTTCTTTTATTTTGCTATACTAATACTAATAATACATTTTTAATTTCAGACCATGTATTGTTAAAAAAACGAATGTTAGTTGTGCAATTAACATACGGTACAGAAAAACTATACATTGGCCGCATTTACCTTAGCTAGTGTGCAGGCGCATCCAATATCGCAGCATCGGTGAGTCCCATCGTTCAGCAAATGCGCCCAGGATGCGGTTCGGGCTTCTCCTCAACCAATTCAAGAGGGCTGCACATCGCTTTCTCATTATTGCGTGGAAACCATCTATGTGCATTTCCGCGAACATAGTAGACGCGTTTCAATACGAGGCAGCCCGAACAGCACCCTCAGCGCATTATTATACTGAACTCTCAGCTCGCTGTATACACGGTACGTATACCCATAGGCTGCAAGTGTAAAGGTTTGGCAGTAGGCTTAAATAGCATAATTTTGACCTCATTAGTATATGTATTTTGAAAACCTCTGGGCTAGCATATTCCAGCTTTAAAATGTAAATCTAATCAAGAAAAAAAGTATTTGACGATTAAGACGGTCTGACAGAGCAGGCTTGAGCCAAACGCTGAATCAAGTCATTTTGGCGAGCATAATAGCGGCCATTAGCAAGTACTATTTACTACTAGAAAATACAGCTTCCAACTACCAGACAAACCCTCTCGTAATTTGGAGATAGTAATCGTATCTGCGATAGGCGAGGAGTTTGCAGTGATTTACTACGGTTGTCTCCGAGCTTAACGAGGGAAACTTTTTGCGTCCCAAGTACGGGGAATAAATTAGCTAAATTCTACCGGATGAACGGACTTATTACTTTAACTTAGCTATGTTTTCAAGCAACGTGGCCGAGGATTTAGGTGTGTTTCGGGTTCTTGTTTGATATTAATAAAACGATTGCTAATATGATTAAGGCTTTTTAATTAAATACCTACTTAGTTAGATTAGCAGCACTGCCTTTAAGCGGAATGAAACATTACCATGGGGTGCCTGGCCTCTGCATATTAATCTAAAACAGTCGCAATAAATTGTAAATAATAGTAGGTAGTAATTCTACTTCTCAGATAAAAATAATATGTGATGTGCTCCACAGGGTCTTTCATCCGCCAGAGTCCCGGCATGAGCCCTATGGCATTTGCCGGGATGACGGTAAAAGGCCCGATGGGATGACAATAGTCCTGTGGAGCAATGGGCGGGCTTTGGTCTGGGATGCAACCTGCACCTATACATTTGCTCCCTCCCATGTTTCTGCTACTTCGAGGTCTGCAGGCGCCGCAGCTGTCTTAGCGGAGTACTTAAAAAAATAAAGTACTCCTCTCTAGACAGCTGCTATCGTTTCGTGCCTTTCGCAGTGGAGACAATGGGTCCATGGGCCTCTGAGGCTAACAAAATGCTCCATGAGTTGTCTTTGCGACTCTGCAGTGACACCAGTGACTCGATGGCTGGCAGCTACCTTGGCCAAAGAAAAAGCTTGGCCATTCATTCAGCGAGCAACGGTGCCAAAAACGCTGCCAGCGTTTTTGGCACCGTTGACATTGGGGTGGGTCTGCAAGGTGAAACTTTTTGACACTTTCTCTACCATCACACCAATTCTCTAGTCCCAAATTAAGCTACGAGGCTTGTGTTATAGGTACTAGACAACGGATAAACATACTTAAAATACTTTTTTTTATTTTAATTACCTGGTGTGAGTGTTTATTTATTTTAAATTAATTATGTAAAAAAACATTTTATATGTAATGTATATGATATATTAACCAACAAATAAGGAGTTTTTGAGCCAAACACTTTCTAACTTTTGGCCTAGATAGAGCTTATAGGTTAAATTAGGGGTAAAGGATATTCAATGTTCTATAAAGATATCAAACATAATTCTAAGTATACTATGAATTTACTGCTGATATAAAATTTATCAACATAATGTGCGTTACACCGACCAATTAATTTGAATATTAAATAAGCGCTTTAATAAAGCCGTACACTAACTTTGCGGTCTGTGGGCGTTATTTCATCACAAACTAGAATAATGAGGGCTTTATGCGAATTTAAACAATGTTTAGCTCCATCCTAAATTACCGACTAACTGTTTATATTTGCGCTCCGTTGAACCCATGCTCCATGAATGCGTTAACAAATCTATAAAGTCAAATCTATGAGATAAAATAATAAAATATGCGATCTTCAATAAATACAATTAAAAGCACCTAACATAATCGTACATATTTTTTCGTCATTAAGTAGCATGGACGCGTTTCGTTTGATAATGAAAACTACAAAAACAAAATTAACGTACCAATCTCACATAAATAACAAAAAAAATTAAATAAATAACAGAAAGAATGAGAGAGAGAGAGAGAGAGACAAGGGAAACTTTTTGACACTTTCTCTACCATCACACTAATTCTCTAGTCCCAAATTAAGCTACGAGGCTTGTGTTATAAGTACTAGACAACGGATAAACATACTTAAAATACTTACTTTTTTTTACCCGACTACGGCGAAGCAAAAGGAGGGTTATGATTTTGACCTGTATGTATGTATGTATGTATGTATGTGGGTATGGATGTTCATCTGTTCCCTCGTAACTTCTAAACTACTTATCAGAATTCGACAAATGACATATCATTAGAAGCGTCTTAATTGTCCGCTGGTTATAGGCTATATGGGATTTCACAAAATCTAATGTGGCGCCCTCTGGCGGACAAAACATACGAAGTAAAAAAATAAAGTTAAGATAAATATGCCGTGTTTGGTATCATTTGAAAGCGCTTTACTTGTACATTTTGAAATTTAGAACTCCAAAATATGTTAAATAAAAATAAAGTTTAAAAACTAACACCCGACTACTTAAAAACACGCTCTAAAAAGTACGAAACAAGAAAACACTCTCCAATGAAATTACTTAGTATGTACAAACTATTAAATATTTACCGTTATTAAATAAACTAACTTACACATATTATTATATTTTAATATATTTTCAATTTATAATATTGATAGAGAAATGTTTTAAGGATAAAGCCGTGGTCGTATGCCATAAAAATAATAAATTAAAAAAAGTGGTATACGACCACGGCTTTATCCTTAAAACATTTCTCTATCAATATTATAAATTGAAAATATATTAAAATATAATAATATGTGTAAGTTAGTTTATTTAATAACGGTAAATATTTAATAGTTTGTACATACTAAGTAATTTCATTGGAGAGTGTTTTCTTGTTTCGTACTTTTTAGAGCGTGTTTTTAAGTAGTCGGGTGTTAGTTTTTAAACTTTATTTTTAATTTTAATTAGCTAGTGTGAGTATTTATTTATTTTAAATTAATTATGAAAAAAAAACATTTTATATGTATATCAATTACAAAAGCCTATAATATATTAACCAACAAAAAAGGAGTTTTTGAGCCACTTTCTAACTTTTTGCCTAGAAAGAGCTTATAGGTTAAATTAGGCGTAAAGGATATTCAATGTTCTATAAATATGTCAAACATAATTCTAAGTATACTATGAATTTACTGCTGATATAAAATTTATCAACATAATGTGCGTTACACCGACCAATTAATTTGAATATTAAATAAGCGCTTTAATAAAGCCGTACACTAACTTTGCGGTCTGTGGGCGTTATTTCATCACAAACTGGAATAATGAGGGCTTTATGCGAATATAAACAATGTTTAGCTCCATCCTAAATTACCGGCTAACGGTTTATATTTGCGCTCCGTTGAACCCATGCTCCATGAATGCGTTAACAAATCTATAAAGTCAAATCTATGAGATAAAATAATAAAATATGCGATCTTCAATAAATACAATTAAAAGCACCTAACATAATCGTACATATTTTTTCGTCATTAAGTAGCATGGACGCGTTTCGTTTGATAATGAAAACTACAAAAACAAAATTAACGTACCAATCTCACATAAATAACAAAAAAAATTAAATAAATAACAGAAAGAATGAGAGAGAGAGAGAGAGAGAGACAAGGGAGGAATTCGGCTTAAAGACTTCGACTAAGTCTTTGAAGCTATCCCCACAGAACTATATTGAGCCAAGAATTACGGCACCGTTTAACTCCGTCAAAAGCATACCTAGAACTCAGGTCACTAACTCGTTTAAAGTCGGCAATTGGTACGCTCGATTCCGAGGGGAAACGGGGCAAAAGCGGTACTCCTGGGGGTTCAAGACGTCGATTGGCACTAGTTGGGACTAGCGAGCGGTCGAGTGCATTGGGCTACGACGTCGATGCGTGAACCAGGGGCCGGACTCTTACTCAAGCTCGGAGATTTAAACTTCGATGGAAACATCTCAAATCAAAGAAACAGTTGCATGCGACTTTTGAGGTTGGAGGAATGACAACGGCGAGGTGGTCATGGCAACTTACGGAGGCAAATTTTATTTCTATAAATTTTGCAAACGAAGCGGTCGGTCGCTTCGTCGGAGATGTATGTACTTGTAACTTTGCCTTCGGGTCTTTTTCGTTTTTAGGGTTCCGTACCTCAAAAGAAAAAAACGGAACCCTTATAAGATCACTTTGTTGTCCGTCCGTCTGTCAAGACCGTTTTTCTCAGGAACGTGTGGAGGTATCGAACTGAAATTTCTATATGATACTTAGGTCTACTGTCCCTGAAAGCTGTAGAAAAATCAACCTTCTAGGCCAACGCAATCAAAAGATACAGCCATTTAGGCCGCAAATTTCCGCAAATTTTCGAAACTCGCACGGGAATCATAACCTACAGGGTACTTCCCGTAAACTTAGAATCTTGAAATTTAGTACGAAGTCACGTCTTATAGTACAGATATAGGAAAAATTACGAAAACCGTAAATTTTCAGTTTCATCATATATAAAAAAATATTTTTGAAAAATATTTTTGACAATTTTGAAAATTTCAAAGTTACTACTCCTTATCTACAGGTTTGTACGGAACCCTCGGTGCGCGAGTCCAACTCGCACTTGACCGGTTTTTTTTTTGATTAAGTAAATCTCTAATAAAAATTGCACACTTGTTACTGTGCTGAAAGAACTATCTATACCACTGATATAATACCACTATACTGAATACAGCCCTGTGCGAACACTACCTTTGACCGTTACAGCGTTAGTTTGCCGGAGTCGTCTTTCGAATCGATCTCTTACTAATTGAGAGAGAGAGAGAGAGAGAGAGAGACTGAGGGAACGATATTCATTCTTATAGCAAAGTGGAATTTTTCTTCATTATTTGTTCCAATTGATCATGGCCATTAATTGAATAAGGGTGATAATAAACAAGAATGTGACAGTTAATTTAACACGTCCTGTATAAATATTACTTAATGTGCTTAATTAATTTTGACATATCATAATAGTCACATAAATATACAATTTAATTTCATAATAGTCTTGATTGGCAAGACAATAGGATAGCTTTGATGATTAAGTATCACTAATCAGTGTTAATTAAACTAATGGGCGCATATATTAGGTTGCTAATTAATTTTGATATGTATTAACTTAGTGATAAGACAAATTATTTACACCATTGCTTTTTCCCAGTATCGCCTTTTGTGTTATAAGTACAGTGAATTACATAAACCATCTATTAATAATATTACGTTCCGTCATCATTTGTGTAACACTATATTCTGCCAAAGACTGTTCCTAGTCTTATGAAAGTGCAAGTAGGTAGTCAGTCCAGTCATAAAAGATAAGTAGAAATAAATTGTCGGAACTTCGGAGGACGTAATAGAATTTATTTTAAGGTACGAGCTTCTGCCAGTTACACATGTATGTTCCAACTTAAATATTCGCGAAAACCCTGGCCAAGTCAGCATTTGGCTCGCTTCGTGCCAATACAATTTGTGAGTCGAAGGTGTTAACATGTAGAGGTAGAGTAGTACACGGACAGAGTTGGGGTTGGTGCTGAACTAAGGGAATCGCAACCGAAACGAGAAATAAATAAATAATATTAAACATTGATAAACAATTGAAAGTGCTAGACCTGGAATATTAATATGGCACCGAACGTGTTTGGCCTGTTAAGCCGTTTGAAAAAGGCTGTTCGACTGAATGTAGAAAGGAAACATATCAATCAAGAGAAAAATTTTCGCCATCGTAACAAAAAAATGGCAATTGTGTCTCGTTATCTCTTTTATTTCAATCCTGATGTCTTCCATATGTTTGTTTACAAAGCAATGAGTACCGAAAAAGACAAATATTAACAACATCATTTATTTGCAACAGAACCATTCACTTCCTACAGTTTTATCGACGGGTATAAAGTACTAAGTATCAAACGCGTGTCAACTTTTAAACGTACCGACTCAATCTGTACAACTTTTCTCTAAGGATACGAGATTCGCGCTCGACTTACATTTTACTCAACTTAATTACTTGCAGTGCGACGTCGCAATGTTGCAATCTATCGGTGGTAAGTTAGTCCGGGATCTGCGGGAGTTCCCCTAAGCAGGCTGTATTAAAACTAATCGGTGGATTGACTAGATAAAGTTCAGTTAGTACCTAAGCAGTAAGCAAACATGGACTAGGAATGGGTTAAAATGTTACATAAGAATGAGCACGATGATATTTTATATATTTCACTTAAATTTTGAAACATTTTATTTTAAATGAAAACGTACGCGATCCTACGACAAAAAATATTGTATCTAGAGGTAAGTAAGTTGTACAAAGTAAACAGGTGTCTCGCCTTAATGGAACAACTGTAGTAATCCGATATGTATAGGTATAGAGGTAGAATAATTTTACTAGATTTCTGAATCTAATCACAAATGTCGAATAGTAGTCAACATAAAAAAAACACGGGTTGCACTCCGGGAGTGCCGGCAGAAGTGAAAACTTGATTATTAACGTTGCGCATTTTTGAACTTTTTTTTTTTTTTTTTTATTTGAACCGTCTTACGGTTTTTCGATCAGCATCACTTGACCTGACGCGAGTTTCACAGTTTCTACCCATGCCACAAAAGAGCTCAACGCCGCTAAAGAAGTTTTCACTTCAAAAATAAATATTCGACATGTGTTGTAAGTAAGAGCCTAAAGACGCGTTGTAGCGCCTGGCGCGTTACTTTTAGCAAAGTGTTTGCCCCGCTCAAACACTCGAGACAAGGCACCGCTAACTTACACATCCCACTTCTAGAGATTGGTACGCTCTACTTTCAGACAGATACTCATTTGTAGAGGGTACTTTTGGATGGAAGTGTCATTTTTTTTCTACTCGGGTACTCGTTCGTACCTATAAACTTGTTACCTATATCTTGTTACTTATTTGTCCCAGTAAAGAATATTCCTAATTCAAAATATTATATATTTTTTTCAATTGCCTGCATTAGGCATACATAACAAAGAAGACCCTCTGAAATAGCCGTAATATTATTTATAAGATTTTACCTTTAGGCATTCATATACATGTTTTCGTAAACCTACGTTGAGAATTCGACTCAAAGTATCAACATATCAACATTTTGTAACGGTAAAATTCCAGCAACAGAATTTTTAATACATGGAAATTCACCTGCTTGTCGTTGTAATTACAACATAAGAAACATCTTTTAATATCTCATGTCCACGTTGATTGTTACTCAGTTATTTAGGCTGATTATTTATAAGCTTCTCTAAAAACATGGCAAATATATAGACGTGTGATGTTGACTACACACCGTACTTCCTATCATCCAATTGGCATGTTGCTATTGACATTCACAACTTTCATGCGAATCCACGCACACACACACACGATCAGCTCTCACCGATCCTGTTGGCTGCGTCAGGCCAATTGGACAATAGGAAGTATGGTGTATTTCACACAATAAATTCGCAAGAACGTTCTCGGTTCCTCATAAAAAGGTTCTTTAAACAACTTCAACGTTTCGAGTTACCCCGATCGTATCACAGCTGTTTTTGTCCTTCAAAAAGGATGGCAGTGCTTTATTACTTAATGTTCTTACAAGTTAAAACATTTTTTCACTGAGAAAATTGGGTCACCACGGAAAATGATTCATCTTAACCGCCCGAGAGAGATAAAAATCAGGAGCCAGTTATCGGCGCGGCGCGAGATCTTGTGCTCCCTCAAAAGGGATTGTTAAGCCACCGAACCGTATCGTCAGCTCCTTTAACTCCAATTTATGACATCGTTTGTGCACGAGTATTTTCTAACGTTACCTTTTTGGGGTACATGCGGATTCTCTGGCTAAGTATTTACAATGTCCCAATGGTGACTATCCATGACTTTTATTCGATTCGTCGCACATAACCGCAAATAATTCGATGGTGATGTCTTGTTACCTATTAGACAGTTGTTGGTTGTGATTGTTTCAATGTGACCTAAAAATGTACGCCGTTTTGACTTCTGTTATGTTACATTAAGCTTCAAACAAAATAACTAGCTGCACAAAAGTATAAAACGCTAGAAGAGATTGCAACCGGTTTATTTACCGGCGCATTCGAATGAAAGAACTAAATAAACTGTTTCTGTTGTACAGAAAAACATTTCAAATTGTCCTAGTTTCTTTTCGAACATCGATGTAAGGTCCCCGGCGAGACTCGGTCCCACCGAGACGTCTCTTACAAACTTGTAAAACACTATATCGTGTTCTTTCTGAATCTCATTCCGTGCACTCAACGTTCAAATACAAGTACATTGCAGTCAAACGCGTCTTCTCGCCTCGCATTTACAACTTCTCCGCCTGTTCAAATATGCAAAGCATGAGAGTCCCGAAACTTTCGGCAATATCAGAACAATTACTTGTCGTGTTGTTTGCTCGTACTTAGAGAACTCGTAGAGACGAAATTATTTGCTTTATTTGTTTACGTAATTACCATTGTGCACTCTCTGATATGGGGGAACGGAATGAAAACACATTCGCAAATGAGCCAAGTGCCTCTTCGGAATTCCCATTGCCCATTTTGTTTCACGTAAATAAACACGCATGCTCTTAGATATTGCTTTGTGTGGTACGAAAAAAACAACGGGAAGCATTAAGTGAATGGGATGAAAGTGGAGAACTGCGGTCAAAAGCATTAAAATAGAGTGGTCAAAGTATTACCGTCTTACCCATTTTATGCGACTGGGAATTTTATAGTTCAGTCATTAAGTTCTCCGATATTTAAGCAAGCTTTTCCGTAGGCGCATTATGGAAATTCGCTGCATTGATTCGATTGCAAATGTGTCCATATTTTCGACGTAATCCCCAATTAACGTCGGTGAGCGTGCGTCAGCTCAAACGATAACTCGGGAGTTGATCTGTCAATATTTATGCGCAGCGGCCATAGAGCGGCCGGCCGATTTAGCCTCGGCTACTGTTTGTCTTTATAAATGTTGCATGATATTGTTTGCATTCGTATCGGACTGTCGTTCGTCGACCCTGATATCCTTTTAATATGATAATCCGCATGCAAACAAGCGTCGGATTGCCCGGCTAAATTATTTATGCACCCCGTCCTGGGCTTGATGGCTTCACTTGTCGGTGGCGGCTGGGGTTTTATTGAACCCGGAGCACAAGGTGGACAGGTGAGACCGTTCGTGACAAAACTTTTTTCACAAAGCCGCGAATAAATCATGTACGAGAAGTTCAGAAAGCTCCAACCTCGCCCGCTGCCGGATTAACTTTGGTAGTGAATAATACATCCGCGTATGTTTACAAATTTCAAAAAATACATTTCAGTTTTTCAGTCTTTATTATTTCATATGGTTATGGTGTCCATATTTCCATATTTCTAAACTTTATGCATTGTGTAGTCAGCTTTCAGTTCATATTGCTGGCTGAGGCTTAAGGAATTTTTAATTAAAGGTACCGATTCAATGAACCGCCACTGATGTGACGATTCGGGAAAATTAACGGAGCATTACTAGACGGACTGAAAACTACGAACGAACGTAGGATTTTAATATCGGATGGCGATTAGCAAAAAATGCCGTAAAATATAAATGTAAATATTCTTTTTTAAATTCGACACACATTCCAACGAAAAATCAATCTATTCGAAATTAGAATTTTTGCGTTAGACAAAAGTGTTTGCATAAAATCTCGCGTTTTATTGTCAGTCTAGTAAGCTAGCTCAGTAGCCGTCAGTCGCAGTTACTCTCCCGAATCTATTGTTATTATAATCAGTGCATTATCAGCGAACGTGAAATGAAACCGCAGCTTAGACAGACCGTATTCAATTCGCTTGTAATTGAATCTGGTCAGGCGTGTACTCATACACACGCGCAGGGACGGAATAAGTGAGACGTCTTACTCCAAGGCAACAGCTGTCTGAGTCTGTCTTAAATGAGAAACCTTAGCCGCGTTCACCAAATTTTAGTTGCCTACGTTCAGTATTGATAGACAACAAATGTTTCTAACAAATTTTTCAGAAACATTTTAGAACGATCGAACGAGTTCCCTCAGGTACGTAGTTAGAGTCGCATCAAAAGGTAGGTACGGAGTTTCTAATAAGGCATCCTTAGGTGTTATAATAGTTGAGTTTAACCGTAAATTACCGTAAGATATCTGTCAATTCAAACAATACCACGGACTACCTGTTAGACGAATGACACCACGCTTAGCATATATTGCCATTGATGTTTGTTATTATGCAAAATTTGTTAGCGTTATGTCGGTTGCATCTCATTAAATAATGCAACTAAGTATAAGAATTTTCTCATATTTTTTTAATCTGCATCTTTGCTTGCCAGTTTAAAAATAAGCAAAAGATCAGCCTTCCTTCAGCCGACTCTGTCTATCATTCGAGATTCCGGGCAGACGGCAAAGCGCGGCCAACGCTTAATGAAATAATGCTCGCCGTAATTTGATTGTGTCACGTCGTGGCACGCTTTATTTGCAACGAAGACTATGGAGAAAATAACTAGTGGTTAATACCGGTAAACGGTTTTACGTTAAGCTGAAGAAATTAGAAAGGACTGCCTTGATGTTGCTCGGAAACGCGGATAGACGTGAATGGATTAACTTGTTTGGTGCGAAGGAGAAGGAAAACCTCCAACGTTAAGCCGAATTTTAATTATAAACCGAAGTTTATGTTTTATTTAATAAATGGAGCAAGCGTGCTACGGTTAATATAAATGCGCATAGAAACGCCTTGTGGAGAAGGTCAAAATGAATTTGGTATGCTAAATAAGTAAATAGAACGGCAAGGAAATTAATGTATGTACTTATTCATTTATTTAAATGCATCGTAACGGTATCTTTTGCAGTGCAAAGTCAAATACAAGCTAGATCGATTCAGTTTTACTAATGTTTAGATACTATTTTTTAACATCTGTTGCTTAATCTCCCATTTCCAAACTTTAAAAAATGGTTTCCCACTGTTAAATACGCCTCGTGCGTGAAAGAAACTTGGTTCTTTGAAACCTTTGAACCTTAAGGTTTGGGGAACTGATGAAATCGAACAGATCAATCGCAAGTCATCTTTGTGATTTCGTAACAATATGCTATATAATAATAGGGGCCTATCACAAAATTTTTGACAGCTAAGAAGTTTATTTTGTCAAAATTGAATTTTAAATGAGATACAATCATTGAAATCAGATACAAGTTAAGTAATCAATTGCGTTAAAACATTGACAATGTACAGTTCGATGCACTGAATTGAATTTTCCTTTTAGTCCATCGATCTATACATTGACAATGTTTCAACACTATTTACATAACATGTATCTTATTTCAAGGATTGTACTTCATAGCGGCCTCCGATTTTTGATTTATCCTTTGAAATGCAAGTTTTCGTCAAAAAAACTGCTTTGTTGTCAATTTTTTGTGATATGAGCCTTAATGAAAATTACGTCATTGCTTTAAAATCAGCTAAAACTTAGGAATCTGTTACACGATAAATGAGATTTCTTTCGTACTTATTTTTGCTAAAACACTAAGTAATTGGGCGAAAAATGGCAAAACGGTAGTGATGTAATCACCGCTCTGTTCGTATTAATAAACCCTTCAGCACTCTATCTGCGTAATAAATGAAGACGGCCGGTGGTTTTTTACTAAACAAAAAGCAATCTTCACATCATTTTTTTCCTGTTTCTAGTCCAAATTGAACGCTCCAATGATTTGACTGATCTGAGTACGGTCGGCTTGATGTTTTAGAACCATTAGCCAATGTTTGAGATGGCTTATTCGAATGCGATATGATTGGAAAATCAGCAGAAAGGAAAAAAAAGCAAAATTTCCGGGCAAATGTTTACTGTAAAGAAAATCTTAAGAGATTTTTATTTTGTTTGCTCAGAGCAGCAGCAAAAGGAGAAGCTTTGAGACAACAGGTTAAAGATCAGTGGTAAGTGGTAAACCAGTGGTTCTCAATGTTTATTGGTAACGGAACCTTTTACGTAAGCGATTCGAATGATTTACGAAACCCTATAAAAACACTAGTTTTTAAAACTAGCGCCAAAGTAAAATTGTACGAGGCGACTTACTAGTTAAGGCTGACACGTATTTGTTTTGTGAGTCGACTGCGATTCATGGTTCGTGATTCGTGCTACGCTAGGTCGCATCAAACTGTTCGAGATAAAGGTGTTTTTTTTGTAAATTCCTTCGGAAGCCCTTCAGGATATCCCGGAATACAAGCGGCTCTTTGAAAAAGGCTGATCTAGATAATCTATTTGTATCCCAAATAGAGTTTAAGCTGAAAAATATCAGATATGTGTCAACAAGAACCCTATAGATTGTATCTAATGGCAACGATCATGACGGAATAAACCTAGAGGAGCTGCGGTCGGGTACGATTTTACCATTAATGGTTCGGTGGTCAATTTACTGGACCAGGCAATTTCGATGCCTTTTGTTTCATAGCGAACCTCGTTAGTTCGCTCGGAAGGCTACCTTCCAGTGGTGAATTTGGATATGGAACGCAATTAAGGGAAATAGCCTTATTTCCTCTGTGAAAATTAAGTTGTTGTTGTGAGCATGGAGGTGTTATTCTATTGCTTGTTATTTGACAAAATATGGAAAGGGGTATTATGTTAAAGGGTTTCTTCCACCCTTTAGCGAGGTGAAAGTAGTCATGATGTTTCCTATAAGGATGTTTTCGCTACAGTACGATATCACTGAAATCATGATAATAACATTCCACTGAAAACTTTTTAACCCCAGACGAAAAAGAGAGTTTGATAAGATTGACGACCGCTTGGTGCAGTGGTCCACAGGTCGGACTTCTAAACCAAGGGTCGCGGGTTCGATCCCCGCACAGTACAAGCATAAGTGTGCATGAACAGTGTTTGTACTGGTCTGGGTGTTTTCTATGTATAATATATATCTATTTTAAAAAAAAAGTATTTAAGTATGTTTATCCCTTGTCTAGTAAACATAACACAAGCCTGATTGTTGTGAACTATTTATTTTTTATTATTGTTGACCTAAGAGGTGCTTGTGGCGCAGTGGTTGCAGCGCTGTGGTAGTGATACTAAAAGTTAAGCAACCTACGGCGCGGTCATGTTTGGGATGGGTGACCATTCTGACCATAAAAGTGACGTCTATTTACAAGCATCTCCGTGCTTCGGAAGGCACGTTAAGCTGTTGGTCCCGGTTAATATCGATAGATATTAGTCGTTAAGCCTAGTCGGAGGCCCTCGGGCGGCTTAATAACATCTGACAGTAAGGTTGGTCACTTGCCTTACACACACCCCTCCACCAATCCGCACTGAGCCCGCGTGGTGGAGTATGGCTCGCACCACCTCATAGTTGAGGTGAGGCCCGTGCCCAGCAGTGGGACGTATATAGGCTGATGATGATGATGATGATTGTTGACCTGTCTGTTCGTGTGTGTTTGATTTGCGATAATTTAATCACAATGGTTCTTAGCTGTGGCTGGTCAAAGTCCCTCCAGTTGTTGAAACTCTCCAGCTGTATTCGTGACTCATATTATATTTTTAAAATAACTAGCGATTTTACACAATCCGTTCCAATGAGTATGGCTTGGTTTGATTTTTTGAAAAATACGAATGGGTGACTAGTTCTATGAATATTCGGAATACGTAATAAAATATTCACAATGGGACGGCTTTGTAAATACAATATGAGCGAATTGGCGGGTCTATTGTTATTAGCTTATGATAAACTGAATTCATATGTAGATGAATTTTGTGTCCAAGAATTAATAAAACCGTCGGGGGTTTTAGTTTTCAGCGGCTAGACGGATTTCGTTTAAAAACCACCGTGATTAAATTATGTTTTCCATAAAAAAACACACACACAAACAGAATAGCAGTCAAACTTATAACCACTCTTTTTCGTCGGGACTAAACATTACTTATTTACTTTAACTTAACTACTAAACTAGCTGCTGACTTTAGTTGTTGATCTCTTGAAATATCTTTTCATTTAAATAAACTCTGAAACAAAAAGATATTAATAAGACCTTTCTATTTTTTTTTAAACAATTTTTTTCAGTGAACGAGCTGCTTATGATAGTAAAAAAAGTCATAGTTTACTGATTCAGCGATTTCTAGCCACTAGGACTTCAACCTACGTAGCTTATCCTACGTTTTACGAATCACGATAAAAGTCCGCTGTAGTTTTGCCGGACGCCTGACATCGTATGTTAATGAGGACGGAACAGAAAGAAACAAGATTGTCGGGTTTTATAAAAAATAACAGGCGAATCCACTTTCATTTTTCTTTCGAGTTCCGGCGCCAGCCATTGTTGTTTTGTGTCGACAAAGGGAGCGCATTCTACTTTTCGCTTCGCAGAGATATTACGTGTTTAGTAATTAAGGGTACGTACCTAATGTGTACCACCATGCGTCACTGTACTAAAAGAATGCAAACGAACTATTGTACTAAACCACAACATAAAATTACTTAAAGATTACAGCAAACGACTTTCAAAGTAGGTAGTAAATACTTGTAGAATTGCCAGACGAGTACTTGAAAAGGTTTGGCTAGAATAAACCATTCGGTATTTCCATACCGAAGAGATGAAATTTTAAGCAAATTGATTCAAAATAACACGAAAATGGATATTACGAAAACAACAAGATCAAAGTTTATGGACGTAAATAAAACCCAACTCTTGTTATTTTATGTAAATCCAATTCCAACAAACGCTAAAATGGGAAAGAAAATAGAGAATGGGATACCGTCAAAAGTTGATTTTGCATTTTGTTGGTAGGTGCCAGAATTCATGGATCTAACAAACGCATAAATCCAATTTAACTTGTATGTGCAGAAAAATCAAAACAAATGACGTACTGAATGATGGAGCTGCACAAAAATCGTGGCATTCAACGTTGGAAAATACACACGTTTGGATATTTATTCTCTACGAAAACTTAAGTATTATTTTTATGTTTAAATTCAAATACATATAAAATGTAAAAAATTAGAGAATAATGACCAACGTAAATGAATGTATGAAGACACTAGGGAGTTTACATATTGCTATATTATTCCCCACTTATTTGTAAAGTAATCTAGAGACTCCCCATTATACGATCTCTAGATTTTTGTACGTGACTTAAATGATTTAAAAAGTACCCTCTTTTTATATGACAAAATGCGCACAGGGCTATCACCGCCGCCGAAATCCATCACCATTATCTTTGAAAAAATAATCCGCTGTCGATATGACGCGACGCTTACCTAGCCATTTGTCACGCGGAGCCGCCCTGTAAGCCGCCCTCATGAGGGTAGGGATGATACCTAATTGCTTCGGTCAGCCGCGAGCGCCTAAATCGCTGTCAAAATGTTACATTCTTTTTTCAAAATGCCTGCATTTTCTGGGTGAGCAGAGAAGGGAAGAGTATTAGCTATGTTACGTTACTGATGAGCTTTTTCCTTGGCTGTGTGAAATGTTCGTTTTGTCCTTGCTGGACGTTACCAAACTTATGTGTACCTTCATTTCTTGCAAGTGGACGGTGTGTTTTGATATTGCATATAAGAAAAGTCGCGTCCCGCGTCCGTATGTAATACAAACATAGGGCCAGACTTTGCTATATACTATGTAGTAATAAAGCTTAGGATAACCATCGCGAGTATTTCAAGTCCGAATTGCGGCGGATAGCTAATATTAGTTAGCAATCGATACGCGCTTATTAGGTACAGTCTACATCAAAAATATAGTGGCACTTCCGTACCTCGTCAAAATAATATTTGAATATTCTCCTTGTCAATCTGTTTTCCTTGCCTTGAAACCCATCAAAAACTTTTATGTTGACAAGTGCCACTTTATGTTTCACGCTGACTGTACCTAAGTTACATTCTACTGAGAGTAGGCGAGCAGCTCCGATACCGCAACTCGCATGCCTGTAAATTTCCGCATCTGATACAGAATCACCGTAAACTATAACTTTGCGGATATGCTGAGAAAACATAGTACGAGAAGTTAGCTTAACTACAAGAACTCTACAGTACATATTAAGTTTGTGTATTTATTAATTATACTTTACTAGCTCCCCGCGTACAAACGTCGGATTTTACCACAAAAGTGTTCGATAGAAGTTTAAGTACCGCTGCAGTACCTACGTTTGCCGCACGGCAAACGTAGGTACACACGCACGATGATTTATTTTTCATCCCACCATCTCGGAAAGAGTCATTTTGCTCTTCAATATCTGAGTGGAAAAGCCGTTTTTATTCACTAGAGGTTAAAGTAAATTTGAATTTAGAACATCGTGTGCACCAAGTTTGTGAATAAAAAAATCATTAAACCTATTTATTGCTACCTTTATGGTGCCGAATATATCATACAACATTTTTTTAATTTGTTAAAAACTCAAACTCGGAACCTTCTTGGTGTTCTTTTTTCAATTTGCTTTGTTGGCGGTTCTTTACGCGGTATTTTTTCATGTCATTGTTAAACCTTATATTAAAAACAAGAAACTTGAAAACAAGTGAAAAAACTAAAATGACTGATCCTAGCGACGAGGAAGTTTGTTTGACGCCAACAGAATTGACTGAAACTGTTAATAATGCGCAAATGATCTTTCTCCCTCAACAATCACGCGAGAAGTATTTAAAACAGTACGTTATGTTCAACACGTGGCGACTAGCAAAAGGAGCCAAAACTTTCTCAGAAAACGTTTTGCTGGCATATTTTATAGAATTATCCGAGAACAAGAAAGCAAGCACTCGAAAAACAGTACACAAGTGACTAACACCAATATTACAGTACTTACCCAACAAAAATATTACACTCAATTTAAATAACTGTAGCAACGTTACTTTAAATTTTTATTAATTATACCTAAGTACTATCTTGTTATAATTTAAGATTATTCTGTAATAGGTACTTACCTGTCATAATGTAGTAGTTAATACCTAAACTGGAATAAAAGTAGCTATCTTGTGATTGTCAACGGTTTTATTTGCATTTAGTCATTTCATCGCTGAGGTGGAATGAAAAGTTACGTGTTGCACTCGAGTGCAAAGAATTTTTCACCTCGTGCCCTTTTGATTCCCTCGCTAACGCTCAGGATTATAATTTTGAATCACTCGCTGCGCTCGTGATTCAATTTTAGAACCCTTCGCTTGCTCGGTCATCAAAATTGGACACGCGGTTAAAAAGCAACTTTGCACTCTTGTATAACAAATAACTATTATTGCCGAGCATTCTCGTTAAGTACTGACGCCGCTTTGTTGCTGCAAGTGACGTTTTGTAGCACCCTCAAGAAACTGACATCAAACAAAAATGGACCGTTCAAACTATGCCGCCCTTTTTTACCAATTTAAAGTATAAAAATATAATAATGATAAAACGCATTATTTATTGTTTCTGACCAAGTATCTATCTGAACAATTTGTATTCATTTAGCTTCAAAACTGTTTGGCGCAACTGATCTAGAGTTAGGAAGCTAAAGGGAAGCGCTTCCTACCGACCGGGTGTTATGGTCGGGGACCAAGGTCCGATAGACATCATCTTGATTTGTCTATCTATATTATTCTGGATCGAAATCTTATATACCGCGGTTCATGTGCAGTACTAGGCCGGTATCATTTGGCCGGTACTAGGCTAACAGCGCCATCTAGCCTTATGGAACCGTATCAGCTCTCGCTGTTGTGATGGCGAATGGTAGAGGTCGCCACACCACTCCCCGCCGAATAACCGGAGGTTGGTTGAGCCAGGATGAGCCAGCAGTCTGTGCGTCTTGAGCTTGCAAGTGCTAGTGTTCTCGGGTCCACCACGATGAGCCGGGATGAGTGTGCGTGATGTCCTCGGTGAGTCGGGATGTGCACACAAGATGTCCGCGGCGAGTCGGGATGAGCATGCGTGATGTCCACAGTGAGTCGGGATGAGCATGCGGAAGTCCACGCTGGTCGAGATAAGCGGCCTGTACTCCACGGTGAGTCGGGAAGAGGCCCGCCTGTTGTCCACGGTGAGTCGGGATGAGGCGGTTTCTGCTGACCAGGATGTGTGGGGACGAGTCCAGAGGCCACGGTGAGTCGAGATGATCTGGATGAGGCTGCCGGAGGTACCAGGAAGATCCAGTGCGGGTCTGCGGATGGTCCTCTTGAGGCTGGTGCTGGCTTGCTGGAGACTGCTGGCGGGGTGCTGTTGGCGAGAGGAAGGAGAGGGCGACGATGATGATGACGGGCGGCTCCAGGGTGTTGATCACGTCGGGGTCACCAATTTGGCGCGACTGATCTAGAGTTAGGAAGCTAAAGGGAAGCGCTTCCTACCGACCGGGTGTTATGGTCGGGGACCAAGGTCCGATAGACATCATCTTGATTTGTCTATCTATATTATTCTGGATCGAAATCTTATATACCGCGGTTCATGTGCAGTACTAGGCCGGTATCATTTGGCCGGTACTAGGCTAACAGCGCCATCTAGCCTTATGGAACCGTATCAGCTCTCGCTGTTGTGATGGCGAATGGTAGAGGTCGCCACACCTGATAAAGTTTTATATAAATTTCTCCCCCCTTTTTAAAGCCCTTTAGTGGATGAATTTCCAAACATATTTTTTAGTGCTTTTCTGTACTGCATAGATGACATGATGCAAAATTTCAAACATGTTGGTGTGGGCTGTGAGTGCACCAGTCAGTTTTCCTTAATATTTACTTAAAAGATTATGAAAAAATAATGATTAACGACATTGAAAATGTTAAAATGATTAAAATTAATGCTTCAACCTAAAATCAGATTGTTAACTGCCGCTCATGAATAATTGAAAGATCTTCTACAATTCTAAATCAAATTTTAAACGTAAGTTCTACCACAATCTACATCACAACTTTTGATGGCATAATTTGATGAAAATTTAAACCTCGCATTAGTTAATACAGCTGTGGCTTAATCACCAGGCCCTTGGCTCGATAATCTTCAGCAATTTTTCATAAATCCGTCAGTTACGGAACAGGAGACCCAACCGTAATCATTCTAATGCAACAAAGAGAAAATGATTGATTGGTTCCGTGGAAAACATTTTTGATGTTTTTTTTAAATTTAAAAGTCGATGTTTGGTATTTTGTCATTCAGCTATTTCTTTACTGAATTCTTATAATGTAGACTTAAGAAGATAAAATATTGCTATATGTATGTTTCTGTTCGCCAATTTAACCGGTGTGGTCATTTGATACTGTGTCTATTTTGGAGTTTAAAAATGTATATTATTGGAGGACTATTTGTAGGAAAGTTTTGAAAGCAGATAGTTATAGTATTTATAAGCAGAACAGCTAAGCGACAAAAATCTGTACTGTACATAATTGATTGTTGTAGTAATTATTTTCTTCCCGGGACGAAGTCTTGGATAATTAAAAAGTGTTTATAACGGCAGCTCGTAATTTTGTAAAGAGCAGGCACACTATAACCGTGTGATATGTTACTGTTTAATCGTCAAGTGCACCACTTTTTATTTACGTAACGAAGTTTTAATAAATCAAATCCAAGTCTAAGTATCACTTTAAATAAATTAAACCTTTGGTTATACGATAAATAAAACCTATTTGTTTGTTTATTGCGGATTATGCTGGTGAACGAATTTATCTTATTATATACAAGATATCTTTAAAAATCCCATTTAGTACTAGTTATGCACGTCCATAACTACTTATGAATAAATAAATAAAATCTATTTGATTCACAAGGAAATAGGGATGGTACGAATTCTGTCAAAAAGTATTATTTTTGTAGTTTTCTATTGCTTGGTCGTGTAAATAGCTAATCACTTTACTTGTTGATGTTTAACACCTGATTATGTTCAAACAATGAACAATTGCAATTATAATTTATATCAATTCTCACCATTCTAGTGTCACAGTTAACACCATCAAACTAAAAGTCACTATTGTTATCCTTAGTATCACAAAGTTCATTTATTTTTAAAATTACTTTCCGTCATCATTTTTGCAATTTATTATGTTGCATTAGTTTCATTAACATATTATGTTAATTGTTAACATTAATGTTGAATTTTACAAGATGTTTGTATAGCAGTGCAATAGCACTTTTGTATACCATCACCAACCAAAATGTACCTAAGTGTTGGATGTACTGATTTTCGGCATTATTTATTACTGGACAGTTTTTTTTTAAACAAACAGGACGCTTAGCGTGGATAGCTTTCTTAGCGTGGATTAGACCCATGTTCAGGAGTCAATTGTGATTATTGAGGTTGACTGGCAGAAAATACTAATAGCATTCTCTGTCAGTCCACTCTTTGTACTTATAATTTTTATGTCAAAACGTCAACTAGTTATCGTTTAACTCCTAAAACTGTTCGGTCGAATCGCTCTCACCTTAAGTCACGTCTCAAAAACGTTGAATAAGCCTATGGCGTGCAATAAATCAAACTTTATGTGTGTAAATAACGCGTTATATAAAACATCGGGGGCATAGGGCGAGTCGTAAACAGCAATATTTCACTTGAGGTCACTGGCTCGGAGAAAGTGTAGTACCTACTTTGTCCGCTGTGATCTCTCTATTGATGCGATTACAACAATAAAGAGCAGTTAGCTTAAGTACTCGGTTTGCGTAGGTCGACTAAAGTTTCACGATCATAATGCACGAGTAGGTATCGTTGGGTAGGCCTTACTTAATGAGGTACGCCAACTTTGACAGTGTAAATAATCGCGCTCTATATTCTAGTTAAAGTTGTCTAGTTTGGATATTCGTACCAACTGAATTTAGGAAAAACTGCTCTGACTATCAATTGTTGAATAAATCTCAAAAGCTTTAGATAGATGATATTAACGTTACTTCAGCTTTTGATTTTATACCGAATACAATATATTAATAATTTTAGTTCATACCGAATATACGGACCGAATGTGAAGTCCCATTTTCTCTGATCCGGTACACTATAATTTGGTAGTTAACCTAGAAGTTATTGTGTTTCTCTGATATATTAGTATTGTGTATACTATAAATTGAGTCCATAAATTAAATTCAAGTTTATACATAAACGTTTTTATGCTCGAGACTACATCGTAAACATAAAGGATTAATCTGGATGAGCAAAGGCGATAGTAAATACTATCTAAAGTGGCAGACAGAATCTTTAAATTAATGTTTATTTAGTAAACTCGCCGTCAGCGACTTGCGAGGATTATAACACTTTAAACAAATATAAACTCTACTGAACTTCGTATTTATACGTTCCAGACAGTTCGGATACCTTTGATATACGCAGTGGAAAGCTCTTCAAATATTTACAAAAGAAAGATATTAAATCGCAAATGTTCAAACAATAAAATAAATTCAATACTTTTACTCGGGACTTTCTTTGCTATGTTAAAGATTAAAGAATGTAAGAAAATATGAAATTCCACTGAGGTGTTATATTTCGCTCCAAATATTTGAGGACAGTACTATTGCATATTGCGAAAAACAAGGTCTCGTGTTTTTTCGATAGTATTATGTATGCGACACAATTTGAAGGAAATCATGGTTACGATAACGAAGACTGATAGAGGTTAAGCTTAACCTAACAATGCCCAAAGTTCATACAAAGTGACATCGAAACGAAAGTTATGAGTGTTAAATCGCGCATGATATAACTGTATCCGTTTTGTTTGTGTATGATTATAATGTTGTAGCGGCGCCGGCGCCGTCGCGGCCTTGGAGAAAGTACAGACGGCAGCACATCAGGCTACCCATTTTTGTTTTAAAATCACCTTTATTACAAGTGTACAAGATGCCAAAGTGATTATCTTGATGTGTAGCTACCAACAAGTATCTGCGTTTCACCTATCTGCGGCCGCGGTTGATCTCCCAGAGATATTTGACGTAACCACGATATCTCCTTTTATGAGCTTCCAAACTATGGACATTTCACGTCGAGACTCGAGAGCAATCCGATTTAGTACAAGAATATCCTTACGTGTGTGAAATGAAAGCAGGCCATGGACCGTTCACTCGGTTATTTAATAGTTTTTATTAATTCATTTTAGTGAACTTTAAATAGGCTAGAAATAGGTATGCTTCGTCATTACAACATTGTAGCCCATTAGGTTTCTCGTTGATAACATTATTCGAAGTATGTTTCAAAAACTGAATAGAAAATCGTAGCTCTAGGTATATCCGAAAAGCGCTAACGATAATATTGCAAACAGAACCCAAATTATTAAGGCACATTTTCTTTTTATCCTGTAATCCTAATTAATAAACGCTCAGTTTGTCTGGTGAAGAATGACAAGGATATCCTGAATAACTGAAGTGTTTGACATTGAGTTAAGAGACCCAGTCAAGAGAGGCTTCAAATATCACAGCTGACCTGGTTGAAAGAGGTCAAGGAACAGTTCAGGTAAATAAATTGGTACTATAAATGTATAAAAAGCCTCTATTACATCGCGTTAATTTCTCAATTTATGTTTTTTCATTTAATCAAAGACTGCTCTCACCTGCCGGTTTCTTTGTGATCACAAACCTATTCGCTCAGAGCTTGACTACGCTCTACTTTAGCAACTAAAAGGTAGTCCTCAAAGTAGGTACTTTGCAGACTTTTACTGGCCCACAGAGCACAGCGATTTAAATCTCGACTTAAGCTGCATCGATATTAAATTTTCATAAAGTTTCAGCACCGTCTAAGGCTTATTCTTACATAGAGCTTTGCTGCATATTAAGTTTGGCAAGAGTAAACCTTTTGTACAGGCTTTTACTGCCAGAAAGGATTAAAGAAATGTAGAGAGAGAAACTTATTTATGCAAAATGCTCAATCTCTGGATAAGCAAAGGAAGTTTCGCTGTAAAAATAAATCTCGTCTCTAAATTAAACAATGTAGCAGGTAAAGTATTTAATTTAGGAAAATAAGTGCCGCAGCCAGAGTCCTTATTGCGTCTGTGAACTTTGTAGACGCAAATCACCACAATGAGAGGATAACAATGGTTCGAAATTAAACACCGAAAATTATATGTCAAGGGTTAATTGAAAAACAAGAAAGTTTAATAAAGCTTCCAAAAGCGAAACTTGCTTAATACAACCGACGTAAATTAAGTTTCGGAGATAATAGAAGACGTAACAAAAGTATAAAAGGAAAATACTACTCGTAGTGGGAACATAAGAGATTACGCAACTAAAAAGTATAGCGCAACATCAAATATAATTGCTCTTATTATTCTGTCTGCGATTATACACAGCTACGTGACCGAAAGAGGTTCACAAATTGACAATTTGTTGAACACTTTTTAGAGTAAACTAGCGTGGAACTATTGTGAAGTATTAAGTAAGAACTTCCTCATAGAATTTATGCCTTACTTTCTAGCTCATGGTGCTCTTAAACGATCAGTTGAAATCACTGGATCACTGGAAAGTTTGGGCTATGAAATTATAACGCTGTGGATTATTTGTCCCTTTAACACGTGTCATTTTCTGGATTTTATTTCGCATTCCTAAGTATACCGCAGAATCTATTTAGCTATTATTTTAATTCTACAAAGCTTCGTGTAACCGGAACGCGTCAATTAACCAAATCTTAACTCTTTGACGGACGGTGGACTGCTATAGCAGTTTTAACAATAAAAATTTCTATTGTGTCTGACTACAGTCCGTCAAAGTGTTAACGTGTCTGTGCTGCAGTGGTAACATGTTGCGTATATATGATGAGTATACTCGTAGACCTAATGCGGTATTATGTATAATCCTCTTGAACTATTTAAAACTCTTGAAAATTGATTATTTCAAGTGGATTTTTAATCAAAAAGTGTCATATAAATATTGTTATCTCCTTCTTAGATCAAATCATAATTCTCATTGTAGTTACTAGTTAATTTCATCACGCCGTAATATTATTATGAGATTTCATGATAGAGTATTTTTTAAGTTTCTGCAAAATATGTTTATAGGCACACCGTCTCAAGACATAGTATATTTTGAATGTTACTTGCACTATACGAGTGTACTTAAAACAGTGACCAATAAAAACTTGCGTTTTTTAGGTACTTCATAATATGTTTTATGTATTGAGCAAATTATTCATGTTCTGCTTATGTTGGTAGGTACCTGACATTTTTATTGCCTACATAATCTTCTAAATCGTAATGGATCCGAAACGTGAACAAAGAACTTTGTACGCTTGAGTGACTTAAAGATTGACTCGATCTTTATCCAGCAAGAAGTAGATCTGAGTAGTTTATTTTTTGTTTATATAAAAGAGGCGCAAATAATTCGTGTCCTTGGCTATTGCTTGTTATTCTTACATTAGTTTGTCAAGACACCACTTTGTTTGAATTGCTATGTTATTATTTTCAATTGTTATTAATTGTTCACTTGAGACTGTATTACGTGTCTGTCGTGGTTGGATAATAGTTTCTTGTGGACTTTAAGTGACATAACGAAAATTTGTATCTATTATACTCAATCTACAGTCTCATCTACATATTCAATTCTGATTCTTGCACTTGGCAATTATTCCTGTTAAGAACTTTCAACTTGCCATGTTCGTTATTAAATTTTACTATTGGTAAGAAATAATAATCACGATTTCAGTAAAAACAGTAGTCGGAAAACTGCTTTTATCATCAGGGCTATTGTCCAACTTTTTACTGTCAGTGCGCAAATTTCACCGGACGCGTTGTGTGCGCTTGACACTAAACTTTGTTGACAATATTTATTTCAATAATTACTAGTAAGCTTAGAGTTTACAGGTTAAAAAGCGTAAAAGGGTTGTCTTCAAGTTTCAAACCAAAAATTTCATAGGAGAACATTATCAACAACCGTTTGTGTTTTTTCTTGAGAGATCATCATTAATTCGCGAACTTTTTGTTTTTAGGCACAAGCGGTGGCGGATGGAGGACGACAGCGGTGGCGCGGCAGCGTAGCGCGGTCGCGAGATGAGCGGCGCGCTGTATGCGCACGCGCAGCCGCCGCTGTCCGCCGCCGAGGCGCTCTCCTCGCTGCTCTGGCAGCCGTACGAGTGCCGCTCGCCGCCGCTCGCCCGCTCCCGCACCGATGGCGAACTGGCGAGCGCGGCGGCCCTCAGCGGGGGGGTCGCCTGCGCTTCGGCCTCTTTTGCGCCCCAGTCGCCGAACGGCGGTCGTCATGCGCGCGCGTCGAACCGCGCTATCACTCCCCGCCACGAGATGCGGCTGCCCGTGCCGGCGCCCGCCCCGCTTCGCAAGTCGGACTCGGTCTCGGTGCGCGTCCCGGGCGAGCCGAGCCGACAGAACGTGTCCAGTGTGAACGTGAACATAGTGCAGGTTCAGGATACCCATACGCCCAGTTGTAATGTGAACAGTGCCGTGCAGACTGACAGGGAGAGGAGTGTGGTCAGCGCGGAATGCCAGACCGAGGAGCCGGCGCGGCGGCGGCGGGCGCGCCGAGCGCGGGCGCCGCGGGCTCCCGACCTGCTGGAGAGCGTGCCCCCGCCGCCCTACAGCACGCTGCCGCTGCCGCCGCACCCGGTGCCGGTCCCCGTGCACCCGCCGGCGCCCATCATTGCGCCGCACCCGCCAGCGCCGCGCTTTCCCTTCCAGCCCATCCCGCTCAGGTGCGATCGACATTACCTCGTAAATCTGCAACGACTACAAACTGCACTTACACTTTATGCACCGATTGACATTAAGTAGAAACGTCTGCTCTGTTCTGTTAGTCGGTCATGCCTCCAGTCGCGGATTTGGAGAAAGGCGTCTCGCATTGTGAAACGACTATCATCGACTTTGCATACAACTGAAGCCGTGAATGTACTCTGTACGAACTACGAACCTAACAAAGTGACATCTTTTGTCTCTATTATACTCGGCTAGTTTTATTTACGATTTCGCCTCGCGCCGACACGTTCGTTGAAGTCTTTTGTACGTCCTCTCAGAATTATTCATCTTATATAATTAAAACACATTCGAGTGAGGTAATATTAATTTGTATGCCTCTTTTATACATACGAGAACACGCAGTACAGCACTTGTCGGATATGAATTGGCGTTGCATAACTTTAGTCACTCCATGCTTTAATGGATATGAGCCTCTCTAATAATAAATTTGAATATCATATTCTGTGCTTGTTGCGACACTTGCTACAGATAATAATGCACTTCAAGAAAGAACAAATAAAACAAAGGAAACAGAAACGGAAACTCATTATTCAGAATATCAAAGTAGGACAAATATACAGTAATATTATCACAAAGTAATGTTCCTATTCTTTGAAAGCCAGCTTTAACTTCTTACTTCGCTAAACCAACTTCTTACTAAACCAACCCCAAAAGTTAATTTGGTTTGGTAACGAAATGATATAATAAACTACGAACGAACTAACTACCATGGTTACTTAGAAGATTTCGTTCAACTTCGTGACCGTGGTTATTTCATTTGAAAACTATGAACTTCACGTCTATGAAAGTTTGCTACGGCGACAGACATTGGAAGGCCAACCGGATCTTTGTAGCAGAATGAAAAAGCGAACAAAATTCATTTATAACGGTAGATCAAGCCTGTTGCACTGTGCCAAAGAAAATGTATTACAGCTAAAATAACGAGCGGTCATGAATTTTGCCGTAGTTCAATATGTATTCACGTTTTTTTCGTAATAAATTTGGGTAAAGTAGAGCTTTTGTTGTGGCGACCTCGGGTACTATGCTACTTATTTAGGAGAATAGTTCGAAGAAAACTTTCATTATGTTAATATTATGATAAAGTTTTAGATTTAACCATTAGCAACTCAAATTGATTTAAGAAGTCATATTACTTTCTGGATACAGAACAATAGATACCACACTCTATCAAACCGATTTTCAACGGTTTGAGTACATAACAATGATACTTTGGGAACCCGATTAGCTTGACAATATTCAGTTTTACGACGGTCATTATTAAGATATTTTGGCGAAAGTAGACACTGCCATAGAAAAGTTCCGGAATGCTAGCTATCATCAAAAATATGTTTCACAAACTTGTGAATATCGCAATACAGTTGATAGCAAATGGTCTTGGTCACGCTACAACTGACGATGGACGCAGACGGCCTCGTTATGTAAGCGATTGTTTTACATATTTACATGACAAGGTCATTCAACTGACTGCGATTTTCATCATTAGCAAAAGATCGTGACGAGTAGACAAGGATTTTGTCACGTATTGCTAAATTAAAACACTTCATTCTGCAATATGTCTTTGGTTCATTGTAGAAAATAAAATTTGATGGTCTGTTGTGAGCTTGAGACTTAACAATTCCTTTTGAAATACTTTACCAACTCAAAGAACATAAGACAAACATATTAATTAGGTGTTTAATTTTGCTTTTATTTAAAGCAAACAGGAAAACAAACAGACTTAATTTAACAACCTAACACTTAATCACTTAAGCAATGAGGGCTAAGTAGAACTAATTAATATCTTCATTAAACAATAATCGTAATCGTTTCGTATCGTAAGTACAAAAATATTGTCAAAGATAAATCTAACGATGCATTTACAATGGCAAATCATTGGGCGAAGACTTCTAATTTACTTAAACTAGTACTTGCACCTAATTAAACAGGTCTCGTTTAGTGGACTAACGCGCTAGAACTGGTTCCTAGTCTGTGGAAAGTGGTGCTTGCAGACATCTCGGCTTAGATACGTAGAGGCAAAAACTCGACAATGCAGCATGCGCGCTTCTATGTGGGGCCGCTGATCTCAAAAAGGTTGAAGATCAGCTAAGTTTCCAAACGTAGCAAAATAAATAGTATTATTTTTACTGTTTCCAGCCAGCTACGTCCAAAAAATTTAAGTGTCATTTTTTCAACTTTAAAAAGGAAGGAAATAGTTAGGGATATGTTTAGAAACATAGATATGACGAAAGTCAAATTTAAAAAGTAAGAGAGTGGTATGCTCTCAACTTAAAATAGTCACAAGGAAGGAAATGAAAGAGGATAAAATTACAGCGCATTAAAAGAGGTTAACTGTATATTTGTTTTCATAAGCAGGAAAAACCAAAACAGCACAATACCGATCAGGGCGTTAATTTTAGAACAATAGGAAGGAAAATAAAATTAAAATAATAAGGATTGCGTGTTTCTAGTAATAAAGTCACATATTCTAGAAAACTATTGAGTGCAACCTAAGGTTATCCAATTAAAGTAAAATGTTCACGTAAATGAATAACGTTTGTTTGCACCATTGCAAGACAGTGATAACGTAAGGTGGTCAAGGCTATCAAACAAAGCCTTGAGAGGCTCTCGTGTTGTGTAAATGCGTCGTGTGCCCTTTTCCACTTTGTGATTTAATCGTAAATTTTGATTACTTTTATTGTTTTCGTTGTAAAATACAACGGTGCTTATTTTATTTGCAGTTTGTACCACTTACACAACTGTAATTGTTAAAATTAGCATTTTGGTGTATTCATTTTGAAAATAGGCACCTCATGCTGTTATCAGTAATGTACCCATTTGCTACCAGGAAATAAAATATAACGTTTTATTACAACGTAAAGTCACAAACTCACTAGGATTTTCAATAATAACGAAATCGATGAAGCTAAAAATCAGATTACAAAGAACTGTTTTAAAGTAGAAAATAGTCAGGAGATAACAACATCACACTCATAACCAAATACGAGTAACATACTTAGGTACATGAAGTTAAAATATTAATAAACCTTCTGAAGTTTTACTTAACTAGGGTTCCAATAACGAAATTGATAAAGCCAAAATATATTTTAAATCGGCTTTAAAGTAGAAAATCGACATAAGATAACAAACAGCAGACTTGCCTCGCGTCCCACATATTAACGAGATCCGTGTGGGTCGGCGCGAGCGCACCGCAGCGTCGCTCGATGTGGGCCGGTGCACACAGCCTGCTCTATCACGCGAGACAATTATTGCTGTGACATTATCAGTGTGCACTGGTTTTATGCTTGTTATTATTTTATGATTATATGCCTTCATAATCATAAACAAGTGAGAAAAATAATTGACGGGAAGCTAATCACGTCAACGATTTGGAAATAAATACAAAAGTTGAAAAAAATATAAAGTGACATCGAACTATCTGTTGAAGAATTTTAGCGATTCTTTCTTATTCTTGCAAACCAAACCACTTATTTTAGTAAGTCACATACAAAGTTACTTACTTATTCAGTTCAATTAATAGTTTGCAGACCACCACCATATCACTTCGTAACTTAGGTAATTATTTCATTTTAATTTTGAACTTACTCTTCTAACCTTTTTGTTAAGGATGACATTATTCAGCCAGGTTTAAAGATGAACTCATGCATTATCAAATCCCTAGGGCTGTCCGCGTTTAAGGTACTGACAGTACCAGAATTCAATTCAATCGTAAAACTCTGGACTGTGTAAGTGTGCTCAAGCCCAGCTGGCTTGTAGATCAGACCAGCTTCAATAAATTAATTTCATTATTACTTATGTTACTATGTTATTATCGGTACTGGCTTACAGCTGCGCAACTCTAAGTCACGGACATTGCTATTGTTTTAACAATAAGCTCGTGATATAAGAACAATTTGATTTTGAGGCTGTGACTTTGTTATTAAAATGCTGATGTTATTACGAGATTTCTTTTGTTCGTCAATGAAAGCATTTCACCTATCTTCATAATGTTTTTGGCACACCCACTCATTGATTTGTCTTTCGCCGCGTGTTGTCGTTACCGGCAACTTTTATAGCCAGTCTGGTATCGTCGTGACACGGCATTAAGTGTGTCTCGGCGACAAAGCGATAATTTCACATCTGTGACGTACTAAATTAGTGGCGCAAGCGAAATTTACTTTGAGTTGTAAACAGTGTTGTCCCCCAAACGGTTTGTCGGTCAATATCGCAGACGTTTGCGAAATCACCGCGTGCGCACAAAACTGGGGCCGGCACATCATGAGCCTTGGGCTTCATTAGAGCTTCGCTTATGTTGACCAATGGGTCTTGTAATTAAAAGTGTAAGGTATATTGGGTTAATGCTGCGTTGTATTGCTATGTCATTACTGTTTTGTAACCCATAATGAAATAAAGTGTTACTTTTTAATGGGTTAATGTTGATAATTAAAAAATACTACCAGCTGATGAACCGTAGTATTTGTTACTAGATAAACTATAACAAATAAATGAACATATATTGAGCATACGATAGCAACAATAGATAAGTATACGTGTACGATAAGTACTTATGATGGGTTTTCTTGTCGTATCTTCAATCAGTGGACCAATCTGCGACTGTATTTGTGGAACGATTTAATGGCGCACTTAAATTATATTGTGAGGCTCTCCAAACTGTGTATTCGAACTTACAAAAACTTGGCCGCTATTAATCTCGGGAAGCGGGCGTTCGTTCCTTATGGATGTTCTATTCCAAGATTCCTTACTTCCTTGAATGTTGCTTACAAATATACTGGCACCTCGAGCTTTGGCGCCGTGCCAACGTCCTAATGGCTCGACTTGGGCCAAAGCCGCCAGAAAATCTTCTATATTGGAAACTAAACTTGTAACCGAAAGTGGATTGACTAAGTCTTTACTTTGAATGGCCTGTACAAGTTCGAAGTTATTGTTGAATGTACGACGCTGCTGTTAGCAAGTTCTACCGTTTAACGATACATATTCAAGTTGTTTCGTGAAGTGATATTCATTTAATAGAGATGTGTGTATTTATACAATGAATACGATAACTCTCAAAAGTTTAATAATAAAAAACCTTTCTCAAAAACTTTAATTTGCTTAATGAATTAAATGCATTAATTAAGCCTTTCATAGTTGTGATTTTGTGTCGTCGGTTCTCCACTATTTACACATGCACAATATGCAAAATGCAACAAATGTCTTATCAGTTATAATTTCGCTATCTACCAGATAATTATTTGAAGATACCATAAAATTATATTTTCTTAAATAAATATTTTAAATGACCGGTCAATTTGGACCATGTCTGGTATTTTCCAGAACTGCAATCCAATTTGTTCCGCATTGTCCGACTGCTCGGGAATACTTCAACTTCAATTCTTATGCAACTGGAATCTAGTGGCATTACAGTGGATGGACAAGAATACTCCGGTTGTTAAAATTTATTTTTCAACAAACGTCCCAACCTAAATTCATACAAAGGTAGAAGCTCACCATTTACCAAACTAGGGAAAAGATATTATTTGCATATACCAACCGTAACCATCTTTACAATCTATGAATATCACAACTTTTCAATATTAATAACCTTTAAGTAGATACTTACTTATTGTATTTTTATTTTGTTTTTATTCAGGAAATCAACAGCGATACATTTTGTTGGACATATTATGATAATGTGTATTAAAAGCATACAGCTAATTATAGATTTCCACAAATGTACATTTCTAGTTGGAGTATTTCTTACATGCGTATACAGGGTGAATACGAAATCGTGTAATTCCTTTAAACGACATGTTCAGCTGCTTATATAGAATGATTCTGCAAAGGTCATTTGCCCATCAGAAATCACAAGAATAAAAATCAATTTAAGATCGCAGTAGAGAAGATGAGTGCTTACTTAATCATATGATATCATTTAATGAGAAAAAAAGTAAAAAAAAAAACTACCTATCAAACTAATTCAAAATTATTCTCAATTTATTACGCGCAGTGGACGGTTACCTTTTCAATGACCTTGGATTTCAATGCACTCGGGCGTTTGACAGGACGCGAGGTGCGGGCCGCGCGCGCAATGATTAAAACAGTCTTCAGATCTTTCTTTTTATGTGTAACTTATCGATACGACTAATGACTAGTTCCTCAGTTAAAAAAGCCACAAAAGACAAACAATACCATAAACTTGCTTGATACCATTAATTTATCGTCAAGCTAGAGTCCCAAATTGTGTTTCGAAACAAGAAACTCATACTGAGAGGCAAGAAAGAACGTCTGTTTTAATGAAATGTGTAATTCCAGCTTGCTTAGTAAAACAATCTCTAAACATTGCTCACTTAAGCTAAACGTAAACTCCTAAATAAACCTAGCAGGAATTAAAAGCTCAGCTCGTGATAAAATAAGACTGATTGATTGAGCACGTAGGTACACCACAGACCAGTCCCTAGTCTAGTCACTAAGCACTACCTACTGTGTTGTTTACACCAAATAAACTAATCGAAAAAAAAAACTTACATGTAGTTCCATGGAATATTCACTTACACAATCATCACCACACGTGCACGTCCTTTTGTGACATACCTTATGATAAGAAAATACACCACACAGCACTAGCTAAACAATAATGAACTAGGTATTGTTACAGTATTGTAACAACCTCTAAAACACACAAAATTTACGTCGACTGCGCAAGCGACGCGGGCTTCCGGGTGCAGTGCAATGTCAAACTACAACATCAACGACATGTTAATTAAAATTTCACTAACTGATAATCTCCATTAAACAAAACCTCAAAACGCGAGATGCAACGCGACGCGGCGACGTTCCAATCTGCACTACTGCATGCATTCACCGTACTAAACTTTCACATTTATTATTAATAACAACAACAAACCAGAAACAATTTGAGTTTATGCAAAAAATAGCAAAATTAACTCTTATTCCCTTGACATAGGATAGTTATGGACGCTTTGGCGGCGAAATGCTTTTATGACGGCACGAGTATTTGCAAGAGTATTTTTTAGGCGAAATTATGGCAAGGCAATAAAAGTGATTTCAGTTGTTTCTTATCTTACTCATTTCTTCAAACACTTGCTCACAGGCTTTTAAGTATTGCAAGGCAATAAAAGACCACTTTTATTGCCTTGCAATAAAAAATACTCTTGTACAAAGCAGCCGCCTCGACACGTGCTATCATGAAGGCATTTCGCCGCCATAGCATCCATAACTATCCTATGTCAAGAGAATAAGAGCTAGTTTTGCTATTTTTTTGCATAAACTCAAATTAAATTTAAATTGTTCCTGGTTTGTTGTTGTTAGTAATAATCAGTGTGAAAGTTCAGTACGAAGAATGCAGTAGTGCAGATTGGAACGTCGCGTTGCGTCTCGCGTTCTTAGATTTTGTTTAATGGAGATTATCAATTAGTGAAATTTTAATTAACATGTCGTAGTTTGACATTGCACTGCACCCGGAAGCCCTCGTCGCTTGCGCAGTCGACGTAAATTTTGTGTGTTTTAGAGGTTATTGCAATACTGTGACAATACCTAGTGCTTTGTGGTGTATTTTCTTATCATAAGGTATGTCACAAAAGGACGTGCACGTGTGGTGATGATTGTGTAAGTGAATATTCCATGGAACTACATGTAAGTTTTTTTTTCGATTAGTTTATTTGGTGTAAACAACACAGGTAGGTAGTGCTCAGTGACTAGACTAGGGACTGGTCTGTGGTGTACCTACGTGCTCAATCAATCAGTCTTATTTTATCACGAGCTGAGCTTTTAATTCCTGCTAGGTTTATTTAGGAGTTTACGTTTAGCTTAAGTGAGCAATGTTTAGAGATTGTTTTACTAAGCAAGCTGGAATTACACATTTCATTAAAACAGACGTTCTTTCTTGCCTCTCAGTATGAGTTTCTTGTTTCGAAACACAATTTGGGACTCTAGCTTGACGATAAATTAATGGTATCAAGCAAGTTTATGGTATTGTTTGTGTTTTGTGGCTTTTTTAACTGAGGAACTAGTCATTAGTCGTATCGATAAGTTACACATAAAAAGAAAGATCTGAAGACTGTTTTATCATTGCGCGCGCGGCCCGCACCTCGCGTCCTGTCAAACGCCCGAGTGCATTGAAATCCAAGGTCATTGAAAAGGTAACCGTCCACTGCGCGTAATAAATTGAGAATAATTTTGAATTAGTTTGATAGGTAGTTTTTTTTTTTACTTTTTTTCTCATTAAATGATATCATATGATTAAGTAAGCACTCATCTTCTCTACTGCGATCTTAAATTGATTTTTATTCTTGTGATTTCTGATGGGCAAATGACCTTTGCAGAATCATTCTATATAAGCAGCTGAACATGTCGTTTAAAGGAATTACACGATTTCGTATTCACCCTGTATAATATAATTTAACTTATAAACTAATAAATAAACAAATTTCGGTAACATTGAAGGACATTATAGTTATAGTAAGTAAACAAATTTTCTCTATCCTTAAGAACGCTCTTATCTCTGTGAATATGTGTGTGTATGTGTGTGTTTGTGTGTGTGTGTGTGTGGGGGGGTACATATGTGTGTGTTTATTTATTTGTGCGTTTGATTCAGTGCGTATTATATGTAGGTATATACACTCTTTTGCAAAAAAAACGGGCACCTAAGGAAATTTACGTTCTAAGGTCGATTTGAGTTAATTAAATGAAATTTATTTCTTTGACGTAGTCTGTATACTTATAATCGTGTAAATTAATGCGCGTGAAGTGAGTTCGGGCAACTAAAAGAAAAAAAAAAAAAACGATGGATTCTTTAAAACCGATGTACACGCCCAAACAATAAGAAGTGATAAAGATATTTCAAAATCATCTTCAGTCAGGACATTCACAACTTCAAACAAAATAATCGTGTAAGTTTTGTCAGTGTCGCCCCGCCCTCGTTTTTCCCGGACATGGTAATAAAGACTTCAAGAGTCACGACAAAGGAGGAATACACATCAAACAGCTCTGAAAAATCCATTTGTAATGAACCATGGTTAGATAACACGTTTGTAAAACAATGACTGTCCATTTGTTACAAAAAAAAAACATCCACGATATTAAACACGAAGGTTGCGTTCTCAATTGTTTAACATTCGATTAATTTCGTTCATGCAAAGAATCTCTATGATACTACAAATGGTGCGTAAAATTGAATTGTGGACTTTATACAGACTGCTGTAGCTTAAAATTTACTAGTAATAAGTGTGTTTTATAACCTGATATGCTATTGTCTGTACTTAGATACTGAAGATGGTATTGATGGATAACATAAGTACTTAACGTATCCATTAAGATATGAGTAGATATAGTTTCTCTAGAGCTCTTAAATCTAAAACTGTTCAGAAAAAATAGCACACAAAATTCGTCAAATAATTTAGTTCAATAATAAATTTATAGGTAGCTTCCTGATTTTACACTTAATTAGGTATGTAATGACCAGTAGAGCATTAAGTACATAATTTTTAAACATACAATTGATTCGATAATAGTTACATGATGATTACATTGAATGTATAATGTTGTTCACAAGCACGCTTCTGATGTTCTTAATGTAATGTAACACGTCTATTGACTATTGCACTAGAGATGCTACACTTTGTCAGTTTCCTTTTGAGTCGGTATTAGCACAAAAGTGAAACAAAACTACTCTTTGGACTTGAATGTGTTTTCAACCTAATGGTGTGCGGTTGCGGTCGCCGCTTGCGAAATACTGACACACATTTCTGTATTGTTAATATTAGACAATTCAACTTTTACATTGCGTACGCGTATGGATTGGAAGCCACAAATTAATGTATTAGATAACACGATATCTTAATGTCCATTTGTTCGAAAAGTCAAGTGTCACGGTTGCAAAAAACTTTCAAATTAATGTAAAAGGCTCGAGTCTTTTCTATCACCGCTAATGAGTAGCACTTGTCTTCTTATAATATTACAACTCTAATTGCAATATGATTATGAAGATATACAAAAATTAGATAATCGGACAGTGTTTTGAAAATTACAATTTGTGTTGCAAGATCAATTCAAAAGCAATGTCATATTCTTCTCGTTTGATTGAGTATCGCCGATAAAGGTCTTCACAACAATGAATACCTAATCAACTTCTTTCTCTGCTGTAATCACGCACAAATCGATGTTATATCAAGATTGAATTGGTTAGGATTCAAACTGAGCGATGAGCGCCGTGACTAGCCAGACCGAGGTGAAAGTGTCAGGTGTCGAAACGCAGGCACCGCCTCAATACCCAAGGCAAGTGAGCCCAGTTTACGCTTTGTCAACCATAATTGAATTTATCGATAGAACTCGAGGCTCTTTGTAAAGAATTCTTTATGGAAAAGTTTAAATGTGTATAGGATAGGGACGGTCCGTCGAGTTTTGTATACTACGTCCATTGTCACGGAGGGAGCATGACGAATTTCACCCACATATTATTTGAAAACTCAGGCTCACAATGCGCCCTTGGAGCAGAATCTACGGGGTCGCTATTGTTATTTTTAATTTCACACAAGCAAAGTTTTGTACTTTATTTTTGTCCCATTTAAATTACAGCTTAATTTTGGTCATAATAATATACAAATTTTATATAAAGTAATGTCTGTATATTCTCGACTTGGCGTAAAATTGTTTTTGTTGTTGCCGCTCACACGCAATACGATCATTTGCATGTAAAATGTAAATGATACGGAACACGGACTAATCAGCAATAATGATGACAAAGGGTTCAATGCAATTGTTTACTATGACTTCGCTACTCGCTAATTGATTGAAAAACAAATTTTGTTTTTGTCATAACGAATTAAATAACAAAGTGTTCAGTGATCAGAACGTCCTTTACTCGAATCACTGCCACCCATCTTAAGGTCTTACAAATTAATAAGGAAATCACTAAAAATACTTTTGATAACCTGGCAATATTTTTCAAGCGATGTCATTGATTTTTTCTTAACCTATTCCGTCCATTTTGTTCCAATAAACCGTGACTGGTTTGAAAGTCAATTGACTTAGAAACTGCCTTTCAAATTTTTGTCAGATAGAGTGATCGATTTAAGTATTTGTGGTCTACTTCAAACCGTTATATTTATGACGAACAAAGCAATATGTATTGAGCAACCATTGCCGTGGACCGACTAGATAGGTAACGCATGCCACGTAATGAACTTTGGTGTTGCTCAGCCTTACTCAATCCATCCATAACACATTGAGTAGTTTCATTCAACGTTATCTAAGGTCTTTGTTAACAAAGCATTAGGTGTGGTGACACAAATTTTAACGTAATTGGTCAATGGTGATATGCTGGACGACTTAACAAGTAGATAGCATACATTGGTCTTCTTACTGAAAGGTTTTTTGAAGTGAGTCAATGTGAACTCAAATACGTCAACAAGCAGATAAGATAACAAATGAAATGTTCAATTAATATTGGATACCATATTGGAGATTATGATGAATGTAAAAGTAGTTTACATCGTATGCAACTATGCATAAGTCTGGAAATATCGATAGAAGGAATCCCGGAAATTTCGAAGAAAGAAACAACTGGAAAATATCGATCTCCTTCTAATCATGGAAATAAGGTCCTTCCGTAAAAATTATAGAATACATATTCTTTATATGAGATATCTTCTTTTCTTAGATTACGTCGTTCTGTTATGCTGGATCAGCTATCGAGACTCATCAACATTGTCAGCTCTAAAGTCGTGGCTTCAAATACCTGAAATATGTTTTTAAAGTTGGACATATACTTATATATTTCAATAATGTACGAGGATTTTAAAGTAAACATTCAATGTAATTTACAACTTCATATTTTTTAGTTTATTTCTAAGTAAGTTAGTACGAGTATAATGGCTGTAGATATTGCATTAAATAAGCAACAATTCGGCAACTTTTAATTGTTTTTCTTCATTATTTTCATAAAGCAATAGGTTAGAAGAGTTTTTAACATACAAGAGGAAACATCATTGCAATAAAAGGGAATCAGACTAAGTTAAGGTTTAAGAAAACTTGAGAACTTAGCTGTGGAAGAGCTCACAAATCTTCAAATTGTTGACAGAATAAGCAAACAACTGTCTCCAGTTTGGCTCGAGAATGAACGAAAGAATGGTCATGTAGAGCAGTGTGGACACATCTTAAATGTTTATGAACTCGGAACTTTTTCAATCTTGACAATAGAAAATATTTAAACGCGTTCGTGACGGTTCCTTTGTGAATAAATAGCTCTTTTATTAAGATTTTCATGGGATTAATGACTTGAAACAAATAATATTTTTCAGCGAATAGAAGAAAAAGAAGACACCTACAGTGTTTGTGTATCTTAGCGCATTTATAAGTAAATAAGCGGAATGGGATATGAGCTAACCAATGTACCCACAAAAATATTCAAAGCACATTGCTCCAAATTTTAGGCTTTGTGTTATTAATCATGTAAAGATTTTATCTAAATCCGTTCAATGTTAGTTTAGTGGTTGAAGTAGGTACTAACGTACATATAACCTATGCAACCATTCTTCTCACGAACTTGGCCGATTAACAATCACAGTAGGTAATATTGGAATCTGCACCACGACCGTGATCACTCTGTGGTGTATGAAGCGAAAAAAAAGATACCTATAATAGTATGAGTATTTATTTTTGACAAAGAAAAACATAAATGTAAAAAATGATAAAATTATGCACAGGAAGGTACATAGCATATTATACAAAAAAATAATGTTACTCTACCAAATGACAATGAAAATTAGAATCCGGCTGACTGACATTTAGGCGCCGCGGCCTCGGCGCTCGCGCAGCTTAGCCTTTACAATCGAATCTTTCTTCGACTTGACATATAGTTCTTATCATTTAAACACTAAAAGTCACTTTGCTTTGTTTCTCATTGGCATTAAATGTGCGGTCCTACTATTAGCGAGCAATTGGTTTGTGTCGAAATCTTTGGCTCCATAAGTTGTGGGCATTTTGTTATTGTCGATTACTTTTGTCGGTTTGGTTGCCTTATCATTATCACTGGTAATATATTTTTGTTTTTAATACATAAATTATTTATCATGTGCAATGTTTTCGTGTAGTTTGATATCTTATTACCTACCTACAGAAAATATGCTTAACCGCGTCGTGGAGTATGGCTCGTAACTCCACTGGCTGATTAGATCAGACGACATCTTTCCAAATTAATCACATATGAGTATTTTGACGTTATTTAAACTCACTGCAATAATCTGTCAAATGATATCTCGTTTAATGAATTTGTAGTTTTTTTTCGTTTGCGCTGAAGTTCACAATAAACACTTTTTTTGTCGACTATTGTATTCAGATGGAAATGAAACTGATATCGATAAAACTGCAAAGATGTATATCAAGTCAATTGCAAATGAAACGTTAAAACGTGCATTGAATGAATGGGTAAAAAATAGGACATTTCATGAGGTTTTTTAATCTATTTATAGTAACTACCGCAAAAAAGTTGTGCTGATAAACACGTATTATATTTTAAAATGGTAGAATTTCTTTTTTCCGGCTTTAAACAACATTGTGTAAGTTTTTCCATAATTATTTGTTAAGTTTTCCGCCATTTAGCTATTTCTTGACCAAAGCTACTTTGTAGATTGTTGACTGGATGCTTTTTGGCGCTCTGCATGTATAATTTCTACTACCCCATTAACACCATTTTTATTATCATGGGTATTTGAATTGGTATTCTTTTTTTGTTGCGAAGAATAACAAGAAGGATCTTTTCAGGCTAGGTTTGACTTTGTAACTCGAATCGAATTAGCGTTATCACAATATCGAACTAATTCTCATAGATATGTAGTTTGATTTTGATAAAAATGTATTTAGATAACGCATTCATATTTTTTCCATTAAAATATGCACATCAGTTATGTTAATCCTCAGATCATGTGGATTTATCATTTTAAGGGTGAATGTTTCATATCGCATCATAATCTCGGTCACATTGATAGCCACAAAAAGGGATGGCTCACCAAAAATCCCTTATCTCACTGCCCAGGGTGAAAATGGACGATAATCATAGAGCTAGAGGCCATTCCAAGCGCGTCGGCACCCCTGGGATGCATACACGTCATATCATACCCTTATATTATAACCCCTACCACAAGAGACACAAAGATCAAATTAACCCACAAAACATTTAGGGCAGGGAAACGTACCCTGCACGATGCTTGTTTCGGGTTTCGACCCTCCGCAAATATGAGAGGGCTCGCCGGTTGACAGTTATCATTACTCCCAATTAAATTTATATTATTGTACTTAATGTGATTTTTATTCAGCATACTTAGTATTGCACAATAAAAATAAATTTTCATGTAATTTCAAATACGCAATATACAGTCATTAGTACTTACCTATCTTTGCCCAATTACTAACATTAGGTTGCAATAAACTCAAACTGAATTTTCCTTTAATATTTTTCTGACAGAAATCGCCTATTAAATAATTCAAATAATAAGGAAAACTAAATGGTTATTGTATTAGGTTGAATAACAATATTAAAGTTTCAATAAATGTCAGCTTGAGCAGCCAAGCAGTCTACGTCAATTTTAGCAAAACACCATCACATCACAGCTACTGAAGAAAAATCATGTTCTGCTGCCAACACAATGTTATCTAAAATCTTAATAGTGAATATGAAGGGTTATTGGTAAATCGGTTAACTGTTAGGTTTAGAAGTCGTACAACAATACATGTTAACTATAGCAGACACTATAGGTGAAAGATAAACGGCAGTTTTAATCGTGGGGCGACAAAATTTATGCGAGGATGGTCGGGCTCTAATAATTTTCATTGTCTCCCCGGTCATTATTTTAACAATTCGCCTGTTTGCTCCCGCGTAGAATTTCCCAGCTTGGATATGGCACGTGACCACTTTATTGCATATTTTATGAGCGGTTGTAACTACACGCGACTGCAGTATGAAGCGATGCAAAAAAGGAATTAAATCAATCTATTCAATTCAAATAAAAGTTCTCACGCGCTTCATATTATTATGCGTCGCATTTGTGATCAAGTTAACTGATTCTATAAGAAGTTTTAGCTTTCTTTCAGTTGGCTTTCTAGCACTAACTTTGCGGATACCAAGTAATTCTACCATGAGAAATGCTCCGTCACATTTTAGGTCTGTTTGGATAGAGTAACTGTGAATTTAGGAAATCAGCAGCATCAGCACTTAACCGAGTAACAACAAATAATCTGACTAAACGAGAACAGTGATACCCAAAAGTTTAAGTAAACATTAGTGTTCCGAATGTTGTAAATCACTTATACATACTCACGTAGCAAACTAACGACGGTAACATAGTTGCTAATGTATGTAGGCGAGTGCACCGACAACACAGACCTACAGAATTAATTAACTTTTGTGGCTCCCAAATGAGGCCGCTGTATTCAAGTTTAGAATTCAATTAACGACAACGAGCCAGCGGTTACCGAAGACCAACTAAGTAACCGAGTTGACACCACGGGCTGAATTGTTATACGTTGATTGAATATGTGTTATTTAAAGGCGCTTCATAAGAGTCACTCAAAGTAACTGAGTATAGGCCTAAAATAGCTGGGTGCTCTGTATCGTCGACGACACATAACATTACAAGCCATCGATTATCCTTAACATCGAGCTCAAACAAGATTGAATATGATTAAAGAAAGTTATTGTATATTTATTATTTTAATTGAATTATCATTGTGTTCTTGCTGTGGATGTATAACTGAATAAGTTAGTTTAATTGAGTTTTCAAAACCATTTGAAAACGTCAACGAAGAATGTCTTTTTTGCACAGATGTACCAAAATGGACCAAATTTTACTTAAAGTTTCTTCGCAGAGACTCAAATTCTACCGTACAGGACTTACGTTTCAAATAATTGAATACGGCGGGTTCATTCGAGTTTGCCGTTTCCGAAACTCCCCTCGTATATTTCATCTCGAGGGATTCTGTATCAATGGGTCCTAATGGCGTGGACAGGGTCTTTGTGCTATCCCTCCCCCTCATCCAATACAAGCAAGTCAATGTCCGAATTAACCAGCCCACATTGGGTGTAACACCTCCGCAAAAAATTGGCTATCCGCTTCTTGCTCTGGCACATCGAAATGAGTACATTGAAATAGTTCTGATTAGATGTGCCTCGTCCATGAGTCTTTTTCCAGGTCAGAGATTAATATTAATTATTTATAAATATATTCTACCAATACCAATTTGATAATATAAATTTTAGAATGAATCACCAAGTATTTAAATCGCGAAGCATTTAGCAAATATCAAGGCGATACATTCGAAAGTTGTTTAGTGATGTTGACATAGTTATTTTTAACTTTATGAAAACCTCTAAAGAACAAAAGCGCTTCAAGCAAATCAGATAAAACCTTGTATTATTATCCGGGTGACATAAAACAGGTGTTTACCGTCTAAATTGCAAGGAAATTGTTATATAATAAAGGATGATGATTTTCAAAACGTTAAACACAGAGAACACTTGCTTGCACACTTTATCCTACATTTAGAAAGCGATAGCTTACAAGCAGTAGCGTAATAGCAAAACACTTATTAGAAACTTAAGTATATTTTATGTGTAACTATTACACTTACCAACTACCTATGTAATTTCCTAGATGAAAGATGTCATTAAATTGTCCTTTCTTCGTCCGTTGGAGTCGAAGTATTTTTCCAGGTTGGATGTGATCAAATCTTGTTATACTCGGGGGATACAAATTTCCGGGACAGGAAATTCGTATAGTTTATTTACCCACTCGACGAAACCCGAACCCTTTTACAAAATATGATTTGTAAGTACATTTCGCCGTCTTATACTTTCGCAAATCGATGTCGAGTTAGAGTCCCAGAGTATCGGGAAAATGTTAAATCACTTTCAGATGTTATATATACTTTTTATCACAGTTGAAGTTGCAATGTTGGAGTTGTCTATCTAAAAAGGTATTTAGTAATATATTATAATCCGAAATTAAATAAATTGCAGAGCCATGTCATTAATTCAAATTCTTATCAAATATTAGTAACTTTACAATGGCTTAAATAAATGCTGAAGGAAATAAAGTTATTAACATAAAAAAATGTGATTTATATAAAAAATAATAATATGAAATAGTACAAGATAAGCTCAAAATCAGGTGAAAGGGGAAACCAGAACAAACCAAGAATGACACACAAAGATTCAAATCGGATCGGCGGCACTTTCTGGCGGTGCGGTAGAGTCGCTTGTAGAGACAAAGATTCTGTAATTTTCGTATGAAACAAAGTGATGTCCTGCGGTAGAAAAACTTTCTTTGTTTATTTACTCCTGCTTCCAATCTACTAATTTTTTTCTATCGAAAGTTTCACTGCTCACTTACGGTCTCTATATTCTATATCAGTTTCATATAAATGGCTCTCAGTTTCATACAAATGACAGTTATCTAGGTCAAAGACATGGACATAGATTTTAGTCAAAGGCGCATATAATACTGTAACCAGCCATTAGTCAGTTAGTCATTTACAATATTATGAACCTTAAACTCTTGGAAATGATGTTTGCATCAACTAAAACTGGACTAATTGGGTCAACTATAATGTAAATAAGTATATCACCGTTCGCGATCGTTTTTTAGCGTAAAACAACGTAGTGTTCGGTAAACATAGTAGAATCACGTGTTGTGGACCGACCGGTAGAAAGTAGCTTACCTCTTGAGCCACTCTTCATTCAACTACATCGGACAGGTTACGACTCGTTTTACACACACATGCGTATATTACAAGCTTTACTATAAAGATTCCACGCACACAGCTGCGGTGTAACGTGGCTGAACTTGCAGCAACGCAGCTTGGCGTATCATTTTTTTTGTAGAACTGGTTTTTGTTTTCTAACAAAGGGCATGAGCATGACTCAGATGAGGGATAGTTAAAATTAAGCACCATAAGCTATTATAATCAAATAAGTTTATTTCAAAATGCAATATGCTTTTGGATTGGCTCATCAAATTATTTACTTGTCCAATACATAGTTTCTGGCACATTAAAAAGATAAATAGTGTTTTACAAGATGTATCTACTTACAGAACATGCCAATAATAAGTAATGCAGATCTAATATGCTTAAGATGTAAGGCAATAATATAATAAATAACATAGTAATTGCAAATTATACAAATTGGGAACGCACAATCAAAGAGCTCCATTCTAATTGCACTACAACTTTCTGAACACTACCCTGCCATTACGTCTAAGATAGTCTGTGACATAGCGAGTCTGCTATTTGATTTATCGTCTATACGAACACGTGTGCGGTAGAAACGTTTCATTTGACAAGGGACGCCTTTACCTGCTATAGAAATGTGCCCCTTCGTACGAGCAGGCTATGGAACGGGCCAACAATAACTTTATTCAACAGGAAATTTGGTATTGAAGTTTGCTACGGATTTATCGCTTCATGCTCGAATGCTTTCACTAAACTGTTAAATTCTGTCTCTGATTCTACAGTTTATTGAATATCTCACCATCTTGCTTGGTCTTGTTATGCTTGGAAACGCAAATCTTGCAATTCCAAATATTATTTTGAAAGACTTCAAGTTTATAAAACTTAGTCCATCGTGATGATAAGACAATAGGCAACATGTTTTCAATTGTTTTCAAAGTAAAATGAAGAATGTCCTAAACTTTTTGAGCCCAAAACTTTCCTTGTTTTCGCCTCTTTCATGCGCAGTTCTCATTCATCATATTAGCATATTTATCTCATTTATCAAAATGTGATGTTGACGCGAAGTTGAGGAGGTTGACACGAACCAGCAGTTTCTCAGCTTAATTGTTTGTTGAAAATATTTACTTATCTTGAATAACCAGCACAATTCCCTAAAAGCTTCCAGTAACTTACCCATTTGTAAGACCGATAACAGTATCTCTTGCATACACAATCTGTACCTTAGATATGCGTTGTTGTGCCATCTCAGAACCGAAGACTGTTTACTGTTCGAACACAATAGCCGACTACCTGCCACAGGCACTCCGCCATAAACAATGTTCAAGTGATTCTACTCTGTGTAATAATGGCCTTTATAGACGCCTCCATTCCCATAGTTATCGAAGTTGCTGAGTCTATTATATAGTTCACTCAAGGCTGACGCAGCTTAGAAGACAAGGCAAATGATCATTTCTGTTAAAGTAAATACCATAAAGTATATTGTTTCCTCCAGTGGCCGTAAAGCTGACATTGTTCTCGTTAAACCTAAATGGTTAATTTAATTACCCTGTTGTTTAATACTTTCGCTCAAATTGCTTCTGTCTGGTACTGTTAAGCTCTTGTTTAATATTTTGAGGTCATATTATAAGTTTACGAGTAGTAAATTGGTTTGTATTCACTTCTTATAATTATTATCATATTCATTTATTCATAAATAAAAGAAATTAAATTAGAAACAAAAAGGGAAAAGCTAGAAAGTATTCTCTCTGTCTGTTATTGTGTCACGTTATGAAATTTAATTGATATTAAAACATTTAAGTTTAAAAGGTTACAATGTAATCAATTTATTTTCGGCATTCACTTTCAAGTTTCGTTGCAACTGATGTTAATGAAAAGTTAAGTTTTGACCTCAATACAAAACCTGCTCCTACAGGACGCTCTTGTTTCCAGCAGTAACATATAGCTGTCTCCGTTTCACACATGTATAAAGTTGTTGTAGAAAGGGACGGAAGGGGCAAGTGTGCCTACGCACGCTACGTACGTCGTGGGAAACCGATGAAAACAAGGCTTCTGCCGTTCCTTTCGCTTATGATTGGCCTTTGTTCTTAACTGGTGCTGCTTTTTGCTTTTATTCGAGCGATGCAGTTATTTTTATTCTCATGATGGTTCGAATTCATGCCTGAGGCGCTTCGAATGCCAATTACCCAATTTTCTTCCCAAAAATTCCGGTATGGTTGAAAAAAAAAAACGATTTCACGCGACTCTACATTTTGGCATCACGAACATTTTATGCAATAAACACCGCTCTTAAATGTTTTTGGAGAATCGAGACTGACTCTCATTGGTCTCTTAAAATAAATTGTCGCGCGGAGTAATCGATTTGTAATGAGTTTTTAATACAGTCAGAATTGTGAGCATTGAATGGTTTGACGTAAGAAGAAAATAAATGTATCTACAAGTACATTATGTAAATAGTTTTCTCAGCTGGTTTCGTAACAGCTGGAGAATAAGTGCAGCCTGACGGAACGAATACGCATGGCCAGGCGTAGATTGCGTGTGGCTGACTTTAGACTCGATCATTCTATTTTGCAGCTAAATTCTTGGAGTTCCATTGAACATTGGTAGATCCGGATGCACATGATTTGTGACTGTCATTGCCTGAGGTAGATACGAAATTCAATACAAATCTAATTGGCTATATAAGGAACCGTGATTTCTGGTCTTAACTACCGTGCTACGTCGTCATAATATATGCAAGTTTTAAAGTAGAACACTTGACATTTAATTGGACAACTGAAAGATAATCTTGATTGTCAAACCTATATACTGCTCAAAATAAAATCGTCACAAAAAATCTGCAACAAACGCCGCGGCCTTTGAAAGACTTTCATTTACCGCTAGCTGTTACCCATGTAAACAATAGAATCGGAGCGTGCATGGCTACATTACGGATAGATGCGCGTAGGGTTACCAGATGCAAAAAATGCAAAAGTCTGGAGGTTACCGCAAGCCTTATTTTTATCGAAATACCCTGTGACTTGGTTGCAGTTGGAGATTTTTATAATCTTTAAAAGTCATATTTCAGTATTAAGACACTGCCGTTCTCGACAAAAAACTTTTCTTAAATGGCCGCAGCACTACATTAAAAGTGCAATTTTTGTGCCATTATATGTTGAGTAATGTTATTAAAAAAGCAGATCATTTTAAGTACCTATTATTTTTTTAATAAAGTGAGATCACTTTACTGAAGGTTAATGAAGATTTATTAACCTTCAGTATTTTACTGACCAAAAGCCAAAAAACTGCGAAATCCGGTCACAATTAATCCTATGCAGAGTCCAAATATCCTGAGATCTCCGGACGAATCCTGAGATACGGTAACCCTATGCGCGGGCGCAGACTGCAGCGGGTCGGGAACCGGTACTGAGGTCGATGCTCGCCCGCCAGATGTCGCACTTGTTCCGAACACAGCCTTACAAGAATTAGGACAACGTGTACTTAGTCTAGGCGTTTCTAGGGCTTCCATTCCAAAATTTCTGAATATCGAAACTCCGGAGTTTCGATTAATTTTTGTCCAATGTATTATTTTTGTGTAGATTTTTGTATAGATTTTTATTTTGAGTGTAGATCTCCTAAATCCTAATTTTGACCCATCCCTACGTTCAAGAGTTAACCAAAACCAAACACCAACACAATCACCTTGTAAATTGGACTACTATGAACCCGAAAACCTTTTGATTAGGTAAGTACACGTTGGTATGCTCAAATATAATCATACCGCGTGTTGGAGCCTTTTAGTGCCAATTAGGGAGTTTGGCACTCGGTTCTTTGACAGTAACAACATATTTCACTTGCATTAAAATTAATGTTGCTGCTGGTATTGATTGTCTGGCAAAGACGGAATCAAAGCCAAAATCGAAACGGTTCACGCAAACGCGGTGAATGCCCATGGCCCTCGGCCTTTGGTGGACCCACCATTTCCTCGGCTCTCACATGGCACCGGAGGGACGCCGTCAGGTTTTAGTGGTAGTGGTGGAATATTGACGTTCACAAGTGATATTTTGTATCCTATATTGAAATAAAAAAATAAGATTTTGATTTTTTTAGGTCATAAAACTCTATCGGTTTCTTGGCCGTTAGTCGGTGGCTTATTTAATCTCTAATGATAATGAAGCATATTAATAATTTCAAACTTCTAAAAATATTCAAGAAATCAATTAAGCATTTCCCTCTAGAAAGTCAACGATAGAACTAACGATGCCGCGTCCCGATTTCATCGCTTTGAAATATGAAACGTATGACATTTTTCGAGGTCATATAAACAAAAACAGCCGGTGAGATATAGCGCATAATTATAGTTATGAGGAATGTGTCGGAGGCCTACTCTGTATGTTTGGTTTTAGAAGCTGGCGCTTTTACTTTTACTTCTTGGTGGAATAACATGGCTATAATGAAATTTCGGGTATCGCGTTTCAGAGTAGGGCCTTAATTTGATGGAATTCACACAGTAACGTGCGCCAGTGAACTGTGTCGCTACGTCGTTGCTAGACGCCATCTTCCGTGAGAATATAGCGGTGGGAGGAAGTGCGATATTTCTGTTGGTATAGTTGATCGTAAATTCGAGATGTGTCGATGAGTTCAGTTGTTTTGAATTTCTTCAGCATTGCAAACCTACTGAATATAAAATAAAAACAAACTCATGTCAAGTAAATATTTACAAAATGACATTAGGTATTGATTTGGTTTGACACCGTACCTATAATCTTACGAATAAACTAGAATAACATTGATTTTTAGAAGAATAACATTGATTCTTCATACTTCTCCTATTTCTCGCTGAAATGATTTTAGGCCTGAAAAGGACAATCAACACCTTTTCAATAATTAATGACATTATAGATAATGTGATTTTTCGTTATACATATTTTGCATCCTAAAGTAAAAATCTAGATAAGACATGTAAGAATTTAATTTAGTAGTATAACTAGGAACATCCTAACACGTTCTATATTAGCCTCTATAACAATCAGAACGTGAGTTTAATTATCTACTTCAGCCTAACTGATACTGTTATTTTGAGAAGCACTAAAGAGTGGAATACTTAAGTTAAAGCCATTTACCGAAGGAGTATATAAACAAGTTTTAGAATTTTCTTTTTATTTACTCAGAAAAGTTTCTTCAAAGTGGAAGAAAATTCTCGTGGGTCTTTGTTGCTTTCATTAAGTTCGTTCGAACCCCATTTTTATGTGATTTTAGCAACCTACGTATTGTTGTATACATATTATTGTTTTGTTAGAAAAATAAGAAACGAAAATGAGTGAGTTTTTGTTAAAAATCGCAATTAGACCTTATTTCTATGATGAGTGTAGACACTGCCAAAAATTCTTCCCAAACCTAAATTTAAAAAACCCAAGAAGTGACCTTATAGAGACACTAGTCGTTAAGAAATCTAACCGCAGTTAACGAATCAGGAAATCAGTAGGTACGAGTATATTAATTGCGTTTATTTACAAATGTTGTGGCCTAAACATTTGTATGAAGGGCACGAAGCTTTTAAACATACGAATACCTTAGTAAACTCTGACTAAAGCTCCACTGGATTCAAACTGATACCTAAATATCAAAATACTCGCAGTGGAACAAAACGATGTAAAGCTTTCCATTTGTTTACGTTATTTGAACACAAAATTACACATTTCACTGTGAATTGGTATGTTTTGTAAAATATTTTAAATTGCTTTTGTTTGTTACAGGTTTGTGTTTACGAGTGCTAACGATTCTAATTGAACATTTGGTGAGTGACGAATGATTATGTATATCAGGTTCATACTAAATCATCGAAGTATAATCCGCTCTATGCATGTCGGCTTGATTCAATTGTGAATTTTCAGAACTCATATAAATTCATAGTCAAATCAAGCAGCTAAGCTTCAAACAAAAAATATAGCTTAAAATAGTAAGTAATTTATAGAAGTACTGATGATAACTAGGATTTCAGAAGAAAGTGTTTAATCATTTTTATTTTCATCTTTATTGAACGATCGGACCTTTTCAACATCATATCTGTCGCCTCTCGTGGTTTGTGTCGAATGAGTTCAATTACTTATTCAGTTCGTATCCAGCTAAGGAACACTTGAAACCAAAATATGAAACTTCAAAACGCTAAAGACTTTTCATGCTAATTTGCATTACTACCGAAGATTATCATCAAATTAAATTGTGATGACTGATACCTGTTTACGTTCACGTTTTCACTTAAACAATGTAGTTAAGCATTCATCTTGGATGTTTTTTACTTCGTCGCGTAAAAAGGTCATGATTGTTCTTTCAGATAATCCATTGTTAATTTAAGGTGCATAGCATCTTTAACATGGAGCTGAGATCTCAGGACGATTATAGATGGTTTTGATACTGGCATAATATGTGAACCCCGAGAGAGCCTTATAGTTTGCCTGGTCACAATCACACAGTAGGTTTATTTACGAGTACACTACTTGCTTTTTAAATAACAAAATAATTAGTCAATTCTCTTCACCAAAAGATTCACCAGATTAATTAATCATCACCAAAGGAAAGAATAAGTTCCAAATCGTTTTAATATTTAATATCTTTATTACTGACTGTGGTTTCGGTTAGCTTTTTGTTTCTTTGCATGGATTAGACTTTAAATCACAATGTTTATATGTTTTATATTCAAATATTTTTTATTTACAAAGGGCAAGTATCCGCATCGAAAAGAATATTTGCCCTACTTTCTTTTGTCCGCAATCCTACAATTTTTGTTACAAGCAAAGACGAATATTTCTTGTTGTGTTTTCGAGTGTCACTTGTTGTAAATAAAATAAATATCTATTTAACTGTTTTATACATTTTTTCTTGATAGAAACTTTCACTTCAAACTGCCGACAAAATCAAAAAAGGCGTGGTGCCACGCAACTTCAACTTGTCAGCGGATAGTCTGGCACTTGCCCTAGAAGAATTAAAAAATATAAATAAATTTTACTATTATGCTATTATGAAACTGTGTGTTTCCTTTTAAAATAAATAATATAAAAAGAAAAAAAGGTATCAAATCTTAATATATATAAATCTCGTGTCACAATGTTTGTCCTCAATGGACTCCTAAACCACTTAACCGATTATAATAAAATTCGCACACCATGTGCAGTTCGATCCAACTTAAGAGATAGGATAGTTTAAATCTCAAATTATAGTCGCAATTTTAATTTATTGCTAATTATTTGTCTGTTATTATTTGACAGTCACAATTATCTGTTAACTCCAAATGATTCTAACAGATGTCGATACCTTTCGACTGGGTTGAGTAAGTAATCATTACATGGCGCTGCTATGGTAAATCTACGAACGTGTCATATAAGCTACATTTTAACAGCATAATTACCACGTGTTGTTGACGCTATAAAATTAATTAAATTTATTTTGTAGTGAACGAAATACCGTATAATTCAATTATTTCCACTTTTTAAAATTTTAGTGTTAGCATAGCCGGCCACGTGTTACTAAGACTGAAAAGTAAATTAAATTCTAATCAATAGATGGCGCTGCTATCTTAAATCTACAAACGTGTCATTTAGCTACATTTTAACAGCATAATTACCACTTACTATAATGTAATATAACAAAAACTTTAGTTGACTTATGTATTTTGCATATTTTAAAAAACGCGCGTAACTAATGTCAATGTCATTCGATGACATTGTTCAATCATTGCAACGCTAAGGCGGTACGAAGTTCGCCGGGTCAGCTAGTTAATAATATACGAAATATCCTGTCGAACCTCAAGAAAACGCTTCTCAAATTGTTGTATTCCTAGGTTAAATCTTACAAATATTTTTTACCGCTTAAATTTTATATAACTTATGTAATTTAAACGAAAAACTATTAAATAATGTTGATTAATATAATACTACTACGGTACTAGTCCTTGCGAGAGGCAAGTAGGTATCCCCCTCAGCATTTTACACGCTAGGCAACTATCCGCCATGGTATGGTGAGATACGTACTCTATAATTTTTGGTAAGTTCATATTTTAAAGAAATAAGGCTTTTTCGAAAAGTCGGGCAACTATCCGGCTTTTAGCCTACTACACTGTCATTTTGCAGAATATGATAACATCGATCTGTTGCAAAAGAGGAAGCGGATGAGGATGTTTTAGTGTTTTGTGCATTTACATGCCTATGCACAAGCCTGTCACATTTCATCGTTACAATATGATTGCAGCTATTGCAGTTCTAAGTCATAATCTCGCATCTTACTGAACAATCATACAACATGTGTCCGGAATTAATCTCTTATGACATTGGCTTGGCTAAGTAACCTTCGAAATCTCCCGAGAAAAAATAATACTTGGCCCGAATGTATGAGTCACAACAACAAACGCCTTGCTACATATTTTATTATTCAAAAAAACAGACAAAGAACAAGACCTCACATGCAAGGTTACGTAAATCGGAGCACCTCGCCCGCAATAGCAAATGATTACAACAATAAGAAAGCACACAGCCGCTCCGAAGAGATGGGCCAAGCCCACAGAGTCACGTACGACTTGACGGTTTATTCCACTTTCCAGTTTTCATCAAGTGAATAATAAATAACACAAAACATTTCGCCTCTTCGCCGCTCGAGTACGTTTTGTTTGCGAATGCGTTCCGTTTTGCTGACGCTGACGCGCCGTGGTTCGTTGACGGCGGCAAATCGTTCGGAAATGCGGGCGTTTCTGAAAAGAACACTTTTCAAATGATGACTGGAAATTCAGTTCCCTATTTGAGTGTGTATCCGGCCAAATTGCGATTGAGTGTACTTTGTGGATTCCGCGCTACCAATATTATGCACTGAATTTATAGTCAATACCATTTATACATTGATATGCCATTTATGAACATTTTATGCATCATTTTAGAGCGAAGTGAGTGATTCTTGGGCCCTAAACATCAATATAACGCTCGAAAACGAAACTTCATCATGTACATCTTTTGATGACGGAATGAGAGTTAATTTTGGTTGAAATCGGTCGACAATTTTTAATCAAAATCGTCTGAAAAAGCTTTGAACCCCCTTATACGACTGTTAATAAACAAAAAAGTCAACAATAGTTCACTCATAGGACCCTCTTTGTCCATACGTCAAGAGTGACCGTGAAACGAAGTAGGTCATGTTTTTGCTCGTGACCCTTTAAATGTTTTAAATCCCTTGCATTGCATCGGGGTAGCTGTAATGGGCCCCATATGTTCGACATTAGTGGCAATACGGGTAGGGATTGAAACGCTCCCGGCAGGGGGCTGGCTCCAATTACCATCATCTACCTGATATTCTTTACTGCGCTATGGATCTATAAATCAGACAATGCAGTTATATCGACTGGTTTTAAGACGGCTTACAGCGACTTATGTCTATTGTGTTTTTTTTTTAAATGTAAACATCTTTAGTTTGTTGAGTAAATATGGTAATATTTAACAGGGCGACTTTAAAATACAATTGATGAAACATTATTTATTGCACAACACGCAAAGAAGATCTTCTTATATATAAAAAATTCGTATCACAATGTTTGTTCCCGTACTCCTCCGAAACGGCTTGACCGATTCTCATGAAATTTTGTGAGCGTATTGAGTAGGTCTGAGAATCAGCCACCATCTATTTTTCATTCCCCTTAGTGATAAGGGTAGTCCACCCTTAGCATTTATATGGCAAAACAACGTTTGCCGGGTCAGCTAGTAACAATATAAAATCAATTTTACAGAAGTTGATCGATGGTCTTATAGTCTTCAGTTTGAAGCAATTTCTTCTATACTACCTTCATCAAGGACATCCTTATGTTAAGAATTGGAATGATTTATTGTGTTTTTTTCGTTATCATATGTAGCTCAAATATTAAATTTTAAAAAGCTTTAACTTTTCTGCAAGACAAGTTTAGTTTTTCTCTGAACTCCAAAAAGGAGCTTCTTTCTCTAAGCAGCATTTTGTGAAAATGTGGCCAAGTGTTAATTTGTGGTAACAGCAAAAACTCCTCACGCGGTTAAGCACCAAAGACCCCCACGGGAGCCTTTTTACCCTTGCTTCGCCTAATTTATGTGTAGCCAAAACTTGCGTTGCTCTTAAAATATTTGAGTGGGCTTTTTGCAGCTTCATATTTTTACGACTATTAAAGTGTATACAAAATAATCGTATAAAGTTTGTTCACATAAATATTACTGATAAAAAATTTAAAAAACAAAGGAGTCAATTTTAAAAATACGCATGTACATACTTCTAGTAAAATATCTATATTTACAAAAAGCATGTAAACTTATCAAAAACTTGTCATAAAACGTTGAAGTATGAAATTTTACTGCATCTATTACCCAACCAAACTCAGATTGAAATTCAAAGCTTGATTGAAAAGGCATCTCTACCTCGCGCGTGCTGGTATGATAGGGTTCATATTTTAAAAGAATTCCAAACTTCATAAAATTCTCAGCGAGATACCGTCTCGGCTAAAAGGCTCACGGTAATGACAAACATTCCCTTGGCGTAACTATTCCGCCGTCTTATAAACACATTCGGCGGAGTGAATATTTCACGAGGTGGCATGGTCACAGGATAGATATGAGCAGTATGGTAGGTTAGAACAAATGCTCAGAATCGTTAGGTACCGAATGTTATACGTGTAAAAGTGCTACTTGTAAGTCTATTTATAAAAATACTTAAATTGATTTTATGACCTCAGGCCGCCTAAGAGGGTATTAGAAATTAAGACCACGATAATTGCTACCGTCCTCAACCCCGTTCGTCTCAACGTGCTTCTGCTGTCATTTCGAGCATTGATCGTTTATTTATTTATACAAACTTCTGCACAACGATATCATAGGTATGTCCAAGCAGAAGAAACTGAGGCGGTGTCCAATAAGTAAAAAAAATCAGGCATACTTAGCTTCTGTGCTGCTATCTGTTCTGTGACGAAGCGAAGCGGATGAAGACCGCGTGTTTGCGCGGCGTCAGAAATCCTGAGGGAACCAATTTACTTGAATTCACCCGACCGGTAATCGCTGCGCCTACTCCTGACTGAGAGCCTGACCAACTAACGCTACGGAAACGTTGATCGAATCATACTGCGTAGATTTCGATACGGAACTTTGGGCTGATTTTTCTAAATGTCAGGTTAGATTACGGACTGTTTTAAAACAAACTGGTCTATCTTAAGATGACATTATTGTGATGGGATTGTCTACTAATGAAAGAATGACTTTAAATTTGGAATTTCATTGGAGATTTAAACTTAACAGACTATTGAAAATTCAGCCTTTAAAATTACTCGTAAAGTTTTTTGGTTATTTAACTGCAGTATTTGTTTTTTTCACCTGAATAAGTCGAAACTCAATTTGTAATACGAGTAGATGTATCTGACAGGGTATAATTCAAAATAGCCACAGTCCAGTTTCCTTTGGGAACCAATTTACTCCCGGACTTGTATAACTAACTTTGCGTGTTTAGTGATCTGTTATAAATCATGTTTACACAATTTCGGTAAATTAAGATAGGTGAGATATGAAATATAAGGAAATTGGGTAGTAACACCTAACGCATTGGAATTCATTCTGTATAGATGGATATATGTATGTATGTATGAAATATAAATAAATAAAACAATAAATAAAATAAAGTAAATAGTTAAGACTAAACTAAACTTAGGCCATTCCGGTTAAATGTAAATATGACAAGGCGATTATAAAAAGTCTGACGCTCAGACTTAGTAAGACCGCACGACAGATAGAAGACGAAGAAGTACGACTTCCGTGACTGTTATCGCAGCCACAAGGCACACACACGACAATGTACAATCGTCTTCTTAAGCTCCAATTCGACTGAAGCCTATAGGAACGTAAAAATCCCCCGGCACAAGGCCTTACTTCCAAACATTTCTTCTGTATTTTCGGGTCTACCCAGCTCGTTCTCTCGCACGGCCGAGCTTGTGACGGTGACAGGGATGGCTACACCTGAAACTACGGGCAACGGCTTAGAAAGTAGAGGAGCTTAGGTACGCGATTTATCAAACGGTCGCGGTTAGAATCGGCTCTCGAATCGAAGCGAGAAAGTTCGATACTGCGTGCAATCTTTGAGAGTATTTCTCTAATGTTGGCGGGAGGTTCGATGATTTATTTGTTATTTGAATTATTACTTGAGAGTTCAAAGTCATAAAGTCCGTTACAGAAATGCGACAAAACTCCAGTAACTGAAAATTTCGTATAGAAAACGTTTACATTCCAAAACATTGTATTATTCTGGGTAAAATTTGGAATAGTTGGAATACAGTAAAATAATAAAGCAAGTTAAATTATTAACATCACTATTTTTAACACAAGATATGTAACAAATCAAAACATTTATCGCACATTGTTAACAAAACTTGCCATTCATGGTAGGTTAAAACGAAAGCGCGGTTATAAAAATGAACGCATTTTACGAGAGCGATAAGAGAACAATTTCAAATCGAGTTTATAACATCGGAAGTGACCGTCATTGTTGCTGCGCATCAAATTACCATATCGTCTGTGTTGATTGAAATCTGGTGCGGTTCTGTTGAGTAACCACCGCGTTTCCTTGGCTACGATTTTTTACCAACGTTCTAACCCAGCGATGGGCAATAAAGATGGATGTTTGTGGATTATCTGTCGCCTTGATCTATGGCGGCTTTTGCTAGCCTTCCGCCGCTCTACCCTATTACATCTCATCGGTTGCTCTTTGTTTGTACTAAGCGGTGCTACTAAAATAATATTGACAAACGGAATCCATCCAATCATCTGGCGCTGTTTCCGGCAGTCGTCAGATGATTCCATTACACGAGCAAACACTAATGGTTTTATTATGTGTTGTTGGAAGGTATCAGATTTATAGGATAGATTTTATGGTCGGCTGTGTGTTTCAGCAGCTGTTTTTATCGGCGGAAGCCGTGTGTCCATTGTTGGCACACCCGCACTGGGTCATTAGGGATATATTGCCAGTTTTAAAAACGAATCGTTAAACTTGCTCTTCCTGTTTTAAAAATGTATGTGCATCGTTGAGATTCAAACTATTTAATAAGTGGGAGTTAAATGAAACATCTTACCAATGCTGGTTTTGAAAAAACTATCAATGTAGATTATTCTTATTTTTAATAAATATTTTCAAGTTTTAAGACCGGATAAGAGCGAAAACCTTGGCATTTTAGCATTTAGACGACAGCTTTGGTCTAGTGGTCTGAGGTCCAGACTACAAAACCGGCTGTCGCGGGTTCGAATCCTGCCAAGGGCAAATGTTTGTGTGATGAGCACGAGCATTTGTACCTGAGTCATGGGTATTTATAAATGTTAAAATTATTTCTATCCGTTATTCTAGCCACCATAGCACAAGCTAAAGCTTAGTTTGGGGCTAGGTAATTGGTGTGTTCGTTGAAACAATTTATTTATTATTTATTATTCCATGTTTGGCTAGCTTAGTTTTTTTGTTCTTTAGTACACGTACTTTTTTAACACATAACTCTCTTGTTTAAATACTTACATTTCACCAATATTTTGGTAATTGCAGCTCTGAGTGAGCTGTTAAAACCACTTGGCACTGCGCTTCTCTATGGGCGATATTCAATATTACCACACAACTGAGCTTTAATTAATAGTTGGCTTTCATACAAAGCTCTCGCGGTTATGCAGTGTTGAGTTATACATATTCGTTTACTGCAAGCTGTGCTATACAGCTCTTTATTGAGACTTATTTGAATAGCATTTTCATTATATTTAAGCTTGACTTCATTCACAAATTCCTGGAGACACAAACACGTATTAGTATTATTACAAATAAACGAATCGACTATTCTTGTACTTCAAATTAAAGGTAGGCAGTTTAAACATGTAATTTCTCTTCATCATAATATTTTTATCACTTTAACTTTTTATCGTAAGAAGCATATAGGTACACACTCGCATTTCCGTGCTTTGTAAACAATGAACACTTTATTCAACATTATTGGAAACTTGATGTTGATTTACCTCCAATTATTTAAACTCTTAAATGATACAAAGAAAGTCATACAAAAAGTTTGTATGGCGAACAACATTTGCATGTACTAAGTCGCATGGGTCCGCTAGTTCTAACTAAACGGATAGCCAGCTAGTAGGTACCTACACGTTAGTATAGAAGCGAGTGAAAGGCACAGCAGCATGGCAGTCTACGGCTTGGTTGGTTGGCTTATCCAAAGGTACTTTTTGCAAGTTAAACTCTAGTTTTTCATTCATAAAGCTTATATTGGAAAGTTCACAAGTTTCTGAAGAATACAGTGCAGATAATAAATTAAAAGCAGGTATATTGTGTTTGTGACCTCAGTTAACTATTATCGGATATTATAAATTAGGTCTATAATGTTTTATAATGTTGTTGTTAGACCTTCATAGCTTCATCTTAAAATATCTAGGTGTAATGTAGGCGTGGATGATTATGAATTCTGAATATGTATACTGTAAAGTTTCTAATAAAATTTGATATTTACTAATTTAGCCTTTACCAACAGAAATTACTCGTTCTTTAATAAAACGTCTGAGAAGTTTTAAAGATTAATTTAAAATATTGATTTGATAAATTTATTTGAACTTTGTAAAAGTATCGGTTATGTGGGCTAATGAACTATCTGTTTAAGTCTGACTATTAATTATTTATTTGGAAAATTATTTTTTAACAAACACAGAACAAAGATTGAGGTAACTTTTTTCAGAGCACCAGATAACTTGCTTTTAGTTAGCTTACTTTTTTACGTTCGTAAGCTCACGAAATCTTACAGTTGTACTTCTATTTTTTAAGATACTTATTTTATTATGACGTGTAATTTAATTGCATGACTTATAATGATTTACATCGAGTTACGGTATCGAATGATAATATCATTGCCGGTTGGCGGCGGCAGCGATCACGCGAAACAATTCGTAACCGAAAACCGTGAAATTGTGACTTTTGGATTCACAAAAAGAAGCTATACTTCGATAACTGTCATTACAATAAGAGCTCTGTGCTAACGGGTTTTTGCAATAATATCAATAATCAGGGTCGTATTTATTACCGATTGATACTCGTACATGATATGTAATGTACAATTAACTAGCGCTTTTGAATTTATGCAAAATTATTGTCACAGTTACAGCTTTCAGCTCATTGGTATGAAATAAGTGAAAAGCAATTGAGGTTCCATTGTTATTATTAACATTTTGTAAATTGTTGGTAATATCATTTTTTTATTTGAAAGTTACTATTGAATCAAAGCAAGAAGTTTCTCCTCTCATAAAATGAAATGAAAAATAATACATACCCGTTACATTTCATAACAAAAACAATTCCTAGAGAGAAGAATGTGAACACAAATCATCAGAGTTCACAAAAGGATGTTAACATGGTCGAATAAGTTGTGTAGCGTTGACCGCCGGAATCTTTATGTCCTCCTGCCATGATTTGTTGGTTTGGCCGGCCCTGCACGCCATTCTTTTATAACTCGGCCCGTAAGTCTCCGAAGTATTTCTCGACGAGCACTGCAATAGGGAACTTTTAGCGGAAAATACGAGCCAAGTTTCTTTACCTTGACTCGCAAAAAATCTCTGTCGCCCGGGGGCGGAGGCGCGCTCGACACGATAAAATTTACATGTTTCGCTTTCAGGCTTTATTTTATTTTAAAGGGTGAAATAAGATGGCATTACGCAAAGAGAATATTCAATTAGAGACTGCTTTTAGATTTATGCAATAGAAGCCGTTTCGGACTTGTTTTTTCTCTCTATTCTCTCCTTTGGTATTTCGCTCTTTATGACTCGATTCTTTTTGTTTATTAGACGTTTTATGCAGGCTCGCAGGCCGTTCGTTCGAAATAAAATTTTGTCCGGGAACTCGGCGGTGTCACGGGAAAAATATATTGGAAAAAATCTTTAGTCTCTCGCGACAAGGAATGCCTTGAAGGAAAAGTGTAAGGATAACTTTTAGATTTTTCTTTTAGGTCCTTTGCTCGGGTCTCGCTTGAAACACGATTGTCTTCTTTTAATAACGTGACTCATCTTTTTCAGCTATCATACATGAACTGCAATGTTTTCAAATACCTTAGCACTCATTAGTGATTCAGGAAAGGGAATCTACTAAACTATAGATCCGATGCTACCTCTCTACCAGGGTGCTGTTAAATCTTTTATCGGTAGTTAGGCTGGTTGGCTTCAAGTACTCGTTAATATTTAACCGGGCGCAATCGCGAAAATTTGCCTTCTCATCACGTCGGCTGGCCCAATAAATCGACTTGAATACCTAAAACGTATGCCTCAGTTTTAAAGGAACGCACAGTATCTTTGAAAGAGCAAAATGTTGGACGTGAGAAAAATAAAGCAAGCTAGAATAAGACGAAAGTGGGAAAACCTTGGAAAGTTTAGACTACGATATCTTATTTTTAGAATAAGTACCTACGTTTTTTACAAGTAATATATATAGGGGTTTTAGTGTCGAAGTTTCTCCTTTTCAACATCCTTGAATTGTTTTTCTTATTACTGGAGCACCAATTCATTGAATAATTGAAAGTATCCAATAACTAACTAAAACTAATATACCTAATTTCGAAAAGGAAGCTATATTAATATTAACTTTAAAAAAATAAAAAATTATTCAAATAACAAACACGGAAGAAGGGAAGTAAAGCGTTTCCAATGAGGCCAAGATTCTTAACTAATTAATGAATGTAGATACTTGTGTCCCTGCTTGGCAAACTTCGTATTTATTTCTTTTGCTCAATATGATTTTTCTAATTACAGAAGATATGGTTTCATTAACGACTTTGAAAGTTGAAATTTGAATGCTTTTAATCACTCTGTGCAGCTTTAAATAACTTTTGAATCAACAAAGACATGGGAGAAAAAAATCGCATTGTTCTCTTATAATTCATATTTCGTCTTATCTTCGTAATGTGAGTCCTGCCCCTAAGTATCACTTTGCGTATTTTTAGATCGAAAAAAAGTTATAAATGTACGCCCAACTCCACCCTGCCATCTATTTAATGCTTACGTGGAAATGATGAGAAAATTGCTAGACGCAAAGTGATAGATGGCGACAAATCATGTTTATTTCAGTCTATTTTATGACGAGCAGATGTGGCCGTAGCAACTGTTCAAATAAATGACTTTTATTAAGATCCTTTGATGTTTTCTAGAAGCAATTTTCTCCCGTTTGTGTTCCATATATAGAGTCGGTAAATACGTTTTTTATTAACTTCTAGGTAAGCCCACCGTATTTATTTCCACAAAAGTACAGCCTTACGATTTTTTTTTTGAGTTTTTAGGCGTCACTTGATGACATTTGGAAAGTTTTGAAGGGATAGACTTTTATTTGAAATAGATTTTGAACAATTTTGATTTTTGGTGGACTTGTCGTAAAGCCTGTCTTATTAAAATTATTTATGGATGTAATTTGTATATTTGATACACAAACAGATATGCAAACCCAGTAGACAGTCAAACTCTACTGGATTATTTGATTTCTAAAGAAGTACAGGTATCTTGGAAGTGATTGTCATAACTCAATAACAACTACCGAAACCCTATGGAACGAGATATATTCATATGGCATCAGAGATCGCATGAGCGCGTGTAAATCAACGGGTTGATCCCGCAGAGTAAATATTATGGAACGGGGCACGATCACAAACAGATACTACTCCAAAATACGATGTCACATTTTTTGGCTCTAGCCATCGCTCTTACTTGCTTACGCATTAAAGCGTTGTCACGTAGCTGGTGCGACCAGCTCGTATTGTATAAGGTTTAGGGCTTTATCACAGAGTAAGCGAGACGCGTTCTTGACGTTATTTCTCAATTTAAAAGACACTGTTAGTACATGGCCTGTTTGTGCGTTATGGCATCTGGGCGTGGCATATTCATATGACATTTATAATGTTTAGTGTGTGGCATATTATTGACAGATTACGTATATTTGCGCACGCTATTTAACGGCATCTTTGTCACTCTGACAGTGTCAAAGCTTTTATGCTGTCAGGAAGGACAGAGACGGCTAGCCTCTAAAATACGAATATCAACTACCAGAGTAGGGTCCCAGGCAACACAGCTCCTGAGCTGCTCGCAAACAAATTACCGTCGGCACCGCTTCCCAAACTTGAGATTGCGTTCGCCAAATTCTGTTTGTTCAACATTACCCTGATTAGACTCCGGTCGGAGTGCGTTCAATCGATTTGTACATTAAAAGAAACCTTTGACGCGGTTGGTTGAGTTCGGTGTACGATTCTGAACTGAAGTGACTTGGCTTTCGAATAACGTAGGTAGTTTAATTGGGAAGAAAGTTGATTTCTTCTACCTGTCTGAAACTATGGTTATGTACACCTTTTGTGACTTTTGTAGTCAGGCTCTAACTTAATAATGTACCTATAGAAAGCATTCAATTACTAACAAATTGGCCAATGGTCGGCTACAGCTGCAACTACTTCGAAAGGTCAGATTTGAAACGCCCTAGTGTATATTGCGATTTAATATCTCCAGTGAAAAATACAATAATTGGAAATCAATGACTTGCACAGTGCACATCAATCACTGTCATCAATTTGTAAGAATTACATTTATCGTAGCTCCGACTGTGTTCACTGGATATATCTTTACATAAAATAGCAAATGTAACGATATTTTGATTGAATAGATTTTAGAATTTATTATTTGCTGTAAATTGATGTAGGCAGATCCTTTATTCCGACATAATTGGGTCGCTTGCGGAATTTGTTAAGAAAGAGTATCGTACCCATCCAATGAAAAAAGGCAAGGCAAAATAGGAGTCCTTTTTTCATTTATACAGCCTTTTAAATCTAGCGTTCATCTTTTTGAGGGATTATCGGGAATGAGGCTATCTACTCCTTTATTCAAATAAACATTCCATATTTTATTATACCATCAGCTAATTTAAACTTGCCATATTGGAAACAGTAGAAAGCAACATAAGTCCTGCTGCCATAACACTCAAACGCTAGCATGTTTCATTTCTGTTCGCGTCATGCACCTTCTAAACTTAAGATTATCTTCTTGTCTTGAATACTGCCAGTAACTTGAGTACGGTCTTTCTTAAACTAATTTCGGAAAATTTGTTTGGTCTTAGATTAAGTTTATTAATTCACGCATTTGATGTGAAACGTGCAACTCAAAAAGATGTCCATAGCATAAATTCTTGCACATGATGAAACACAAAAACTAGAACAAAGCATTTGCTTAATCGATTTATTGAAGGTTTTAGTTATTAAAACTTACCCTAAACGAATCGCAATAACATATTTAAGTACATAGGTAGAGTATTTTGCAACTGCAATTTTTTTAAACTACCTTCAAAACTTTATTACGAGTATAAGTCGTTCATAAAATTGGGAAGCGCATGCAACGACGTGAGGTGACGTTGGCACATGTGGTTTTAATGGCTGCACTCAAATGCAGGGATGCTCTATTTCCCCTTAAGCTGCCTATTGAGCCGAGTATCTTGGGAAAATGGAATAACGTACGTACCTCCTAACTTCTTTTGTTTTAGGCAAATTAGGTACTTACTACTGCGTGTGTGTATCAAGTTACGGCTGTTAATGAAACTGTCTTTATGCAAATTTTGACGCGCATAGTAACTTGCGTTTGTGTTCTTAATTTGAAAAAGTTTTATAGTTACACTCATAGATGTGTTTCCGCGTTTGCTTTCTACTCCACTGGGGGAATGGGTTTATATTTTTTATAATATTATTCACAAACATATTAAATCTATTTACTTAGGTAGATAGGTAGCAAAGAACTAACAAAGTATCGGATCGAAGTTTAAAAACTAAGCAGGTAACCAGAGGTTATTAGGACCTGGTGGCCTGTCAATTCAAACTTCACCAATGTAAAAGTAGGTTTCAATTTGTTAAATAAATTGGGACCAGAACTTTTTGATGTCGGAGCCGTGTTTGAAAAAGTGAAAAATGTCGTGACTCGGAATTTGGTCAGCAAGTTTTGCGGTTCAATCGAAATAGCTAGATATAGATCGAGGGATGGTGTTAAAATTGATTATTTATCAAACTTAATTGCTGAATGTGCGATTGGAGACACTTTGAAGTGAATATATTTTTCTTCGGTTTACGCGAACAGTATACATTGAAATGATACACTTTTTACGGATTATTTTGCGATAAATATAAATAAATCGCGAAATAACCTACCTAGTATGCAAATAAATAAATGAAATGAAATGAAATGAAATAATCCGTAAAAAGTGTATCACTTTGAAGTGAACTTTAACAACTTCTTTCTCAAAGATCATTAATTAGCTCTAGAATTTGTTAAATGTGCCAAAAATTTAACTACAGCCTAATGATGATGAACACTACACACACATCTTTAAAAAATTGCCATTCCATTTAACCGTAGGTACTAGATTGCCATAACTTGACATGGGATTTCATCATCATCATCATCATCATTTTCAGCCAAAGGACGTCCACTGCTGAACATAAGTCTTTCCCACAGTTTTCCACATCGGCCGATCATAAGCGGTCTGCATCCAGTGGGATCCTGCGATCTTCACAAGGTCGTCTGTCCATCTTGTCGGTGAACGTCCTACGCTGCGCTTTTGGTCGAAGGGTCTCCAATCAAGAACTTTTCTGCCCCAACGGCCATCAGTTCTTCGCGCTATGTCTTTATAAGGCCCATTCATTCACACGTCATGCGATTTGTCAATGTGTTATCCACAACTGCCTAGTATCGAGCCAGTGTCCGCAATTGTACGTAATCCGATATTGTAACATTTACCCACTCGCTTCGAGCTCGAAAACTCGTGTACGAAGCAGCAGTTCACTTCACTTCGGAATGGACACCGAATCTGATTAGTGCCCGAAAATACCGAAACTAATTCGGTCCCACGACCTGCCTCGCGTGGCTACGTATTTTAATCAGACATTCCTTTAAGTTTTTTTCTGAAATTCTTAGTTCCCCTAATATGAATTCCATCGACAGACATTTTGTTGTTTGATGTTGTGAACTTCACGAAGTAGGTAACACTGACGACCACTTTGGTGTAATGGTCAAGAAGTTGACTATTAACCAAGAGGTCGTGGGTTCGATCCCCGCACTGTACAAACATTTTTGTGTATGAACATGTCTGTTTGTACTGGTGTGGGTGTTATATGTATTCATTTAAGTTTATTTGTAATACCACTGTTGATTCTGATATTTGTAACACAAGTGCTTTAGCTACTTACCTCGGAATCAGATCAATGTATGAGATGTTGCTGTTGTTGTAAATTAAAAAAAAAACACCAAAAGCAGCTATCGCTTGAATTCAAGCAAGCATTAACGTACACATTTGATAATCGATTGTTTGAGCGGGATATCGCGTCCATTGTTCTTAACGACTCGAGTGCTCATCACCGTGACGCTTATCTTGGGCAACGCTTCATTGCTTTGATTGCAACGTTAAACGGCTGTAATAGGTAGGTAATGACAAGTCGAGTTGGTCATTTGAACGCGGTTCATTGTTCACGGTTACGGTAGATTTGATGATTCCCTGATTACATTGCTGTGGGCAGATTATGAAACACATTATCGATGTTTGCGTTACTGAGGTTAGGGGTTTGTAAACAAATATTAAGTTAGTTCGTCTTTCGATATGTCCACGTCTTCGTAGTGAGCAATTTTATTATAATCCAGACTTACAGGAATTTATTTCTTTCTTAGATTATAAGACTTGGTGACCAATCCGAAAAGCAAGACTAATTATGGCAAGATCGTGTTGTAACTTTTCTGTGGCCACTTTCCATTTCCCCCTTTTACCGCTCACAGCGCTCGAAGCAAGGAAGTGGTTACTCTAAATCTCTCGGTTCATAAACTGTTTGTTAACTAATTTTAATCCGAGAACAGGCTAACGACCGGATATTTTCGGTTGACGCAGTTAGGGGGCGCCACTAGAAATCAACGCTAGATGGTAGCGTTGTCGGTGTATCGAGATGTTAAATCACAATTTTCCATATTTTGAGGTGATCAACTAACAAGTTGATATTAGTACATGATAAACTAAGCAAGGTTAGGTTAGGTTCGAGAAACCATTATCAGTATGATTCAGTGGCGGAGGCACAGGAAAAGTATGCTTTTTTTTTAATATTGACTGGCGAATGTTATTTTGGGCATAGATTTTAGATCGTTTCAAGAGGAATAATTCTTTCATACATATATTTTTGGTATCTTGAACCGTTTTCTCAGCGCACGAAGCGAAAGCCCTCAAGGATAATTAATTTTCCCCGTTTTTTTTATACATTTTCCATTTTTTCTTCGCTCCTAATAGTTGGAGCGTTTATATGTATAACCTATAGTCTTCCTCGATAAATGGTCCATTCAACACAGAAATTTTTTTTCAATTCGAACCAGTACTTCCTGAGATTAGCGCGTTCAAACAAACAAACAAACTCTTCAGCTTTGTAATATTAGTATAGATTTAATTCAAAGTGCTCACACATCACTACTGACTCCAATTTTATGAACACCCTTCTTTATCAAGCCACTTATTACCATTCATCCTCCCTCCTATTTCGGTTCGGATTCGTGTTTTAATTTGTACATTTTTTAGTGGTGGTGTATTTTTTTATGAGCACATAAATATTTTCATTGCTATAAACTAGCACAAAACTCATTTAAATATGATTGCCTTTACGGCTGGTGATTCAAAATTATCATAGGTATACTTATTTGTAAGTTCTAAAATGTGAAGAAACATTCTTATAATAGAATATAATAGAATTGCATTGTGAACAAACCATTACAACGTTCACTAGTTAAAAACGCTGATTGGCCGGATTTATTTATTTTGTTTGTTTGTCTTCTCAACAATCGTACCAATTACCTAGCCCCATAATTAGTTTGCTTTTACTATGCCTATTGGGATAATAGAAAGCCATTTCTAATATCACTGAAGGGAAATAAGGTAAAGTGTTTTTTTAATTATATTATTGAAATAGATTGACAAATGTCATCCATTACATTGTTCAGTGACGGTTGACTGTTACCACTACATACCAAGATTTACGTCAAATGTTCCATCAATGTGGATTCCAAAATCCATGTGGGTTACAAGAAGGAAAAGTACTTCTTTTTATGAGACATAAAATCAAAGCTTTACGAGCCTCAAATCTAAGTAGCTATCATTGTTTTTATTTGATTTAATGACTTTACAGAACCATATGTCACGGTATAGAGTTAAACACGTAATAGCTTGTCTTGGCAATTTGAATATTTTTTTCGATATTTGACAGTTTTCTCAAACAGCGAGAAGTATCATCAAACCCGCCCCGCTGGCTTGGCGATTCGCTGAGTTTGACATATTAACGCGCGACACCGTCCCGTTGTCTCTTTGACATAGCTATAGCCTAATCAATGACGTTTATGCTGCCTTTACTACGCTCAGGTATCATAGTTGTTATTTCAAAACCAATTTATCATTTCAACTCGCGAACGAAACTTTCCGAACTTTAATGCTAGTACGGCAACCATTGTAGTTCACTGGTAGAATTTACAACTCCCGAAGTTGGTACAAGTATAATTGAACAGGAGAGTGACAGGCTACTCCGTACTCCGCCCAAACTCGCCTACAATATTCACGGTTAAGTGCTATAGCTAATTGGTTTGGTCTTTTCAGCGTTTTAGTTTTGGGAAATGAATTAATTGCTGTGTTTTACTAGTAGTGAAGTTGCAATCAAATGTTAAGCTATTTGCTTCTCATATAGATAAGTACGTTACGGTAAATTAGTACTATAAATTATCAATTAAGTATTCTGTGGCTCTACCTACTGTGATAGTTATGACATAATTAAAGTTTCCTGTAATAGTTAAAAGTTCTATTTCAATAAATACAACTTTGATAATGTAAGAATATCTTCCATGCATTCATCGTTTTCCACTCTCATTTCAAAGGTTTGTATTAAATGAATATAGCATTTCTACGTTACGAAGTCTGATAAAAAAATGATGAAAGCGGTTCTCATTTCGAGTAGCTATTGAAAAAGACGTACCTACCTACAAAAATATATCACACCGTCTCTTTGTAGGCCTTCCCTCTTTAAATACATTAGGCTTTTTCAATGTAAGACAACACAATAGCCTTTTAATAACATTGAATTTCGACACCGCACTTATATTTTATTACACTCGAAGAACAAACTTCGGAAATAATGGTAAGGAAAACCTTACGGGAGTTATTCCGTTGAAACATTAGCGGCACAGAAATGATGTATGCTTCACAATTACAAAGGTCTCCGGGTCAAAATGGGAGAAGTTTCGGAACTAGCGCGCCGAGTTTTTATTTCTGTTAGCAGAATAGTAATAATAATAGTCCTATTGGCCGATTTCGACCAAGGCGGCCAATCTCAAAAGAGATCAGCCAACTACGCAGGAGATATTATAGAGAGATCAGGCGCAGGACTAACACGGCTTAACGTGCTTTCCGAGGCACGGGGGTGTAACACCGCTAACTTCACGACTCCTAGCTGTTTTTGAGAAATTCATGACAGAAAATCTCAGAAACAATTTTTGGCTCGACCTGGGATTCGAACCAGTCCCTGGTTCGAATCCCAGGTCGATATTAGGCAGAAACTTTGCCACTACACCAATGAGGCAGTCTGTTAGCATATTATAGTATACTACACCTTGTACTAATCAGCTGGTTTTCTTATACAATAGTTAGGGCCGTCGCGTCGGCACTGAATTCCGGATGCCCTAGTCCACTAGTCTTTGTGGTATCTATAGTGTATAAAAAATTGGAGATCACGAATCAGTGTTGCAGAGCAATAACATAAAATGTTTCCTGTAATCTAGCCGGAATGTATTTTGTTTTGTTTTTTTTTTTATTAGCGCAGTCTCAATCTTAGAGCATTAACCTCATCATTGTAGTTTAAACAAAAAATATAAAATGTAGTTGTAGTAAGTTGTTAGCGTATTTAATGTCTGTGTCGTGTCATTTCTCAAACCCAGCTGTGATCGATCACCTACATCAGCTTTTTCTGTTGTTTCCTTGATAAAAAACACATGTATGCGGAATTTTATGACTGACATTATATAAGAAACACAATTCTTGCTAAGCCTGAAAGCTAGGTAACGCAACAATATCGTTTGAATATTCACAGGCTACGGAGAAAATGACATGCCCACACCCAACGGACGGGTTATGGTTCAATTTATAAAGCGTCGACAAAAGACTTGCATACATATTACAAGTTAACACTTCGTTAACTGGATACAAAGTAATTAGCCAAGAACAGAGTTGTTAAGAAGTTGTGCTGAGAACTCGCCGAGGCAATTTATGGCCCTTATTCTTTCAAGGGGACAGTAAAAATGTATTTCATTATACAGAAACAACTTAGTTACTCCCCAAAAGTTAATTGTTTCTTTGTTAAGCGTAGATTGTGAAAGACATTTTTAAAATGTATTTAAGAAAAAATATAATTTTGAAAAAAGAAAATGGTTTTCATTCGAATATTAATTGGCATTTAAAAAAGGAAATTGTTAAGGTTTAGCTTTAACTTACAAGTCTAATTTAGTATTTCTAATGAAATGAGAGCGTTAGATAGAACTAATCGACTTATAAACAAGTGAGAAAGACTAAGCAATATCTCAAAATAATATATATTTTCTCTGCTTACTTGAGATGAGTGGCCAAATAAGATTAGTTTTTGCAAGAAAATAAAATTTATTCGATGGATTGAGCACGGCGGGGCAGGTGTAACGCTAATGAAGAACTGACAAAACAAGACTGGTCATTATACGAGTACTCGTACCGGCTGAAATTCAGGTTAAAAGAATGCACCTGCAAAAAGACACATCGTCAACTTTCTCGCTAGCTGTGCAAGATAATGGTTTTGCTTGCAAAACTGGCCAAAAATATGAAAAAAAAAAGTATTATCATGTCAACTAGGCGATAAATGAAGCGCGAAACGTGTTGGTAACATTATTTTGAGAACTTTAAATTTATTAAAGTTCTCAAAATAATGCTTATTTACCTAGGATCGATTTTACTACCAAGGTAATTTAACCGACTGCTTAATAACCAGCCTGTGTTTCTATTTTTTTTAGCATGAACACTGACACTAACGAAAACGGACTTATTAAATCCATAATACTTTGTATTGATTTACCGTTACCAGACATGCGAATACGCATGTGTTTGTGGCTACAATCTTAAGGTATATGATATTGTTTTGAATAAAGAATTGAATTTGACGAATTTCATTTTAAATATAGGGTTTAGACAAAATCTTTGAAATTAAAAACAGATTATAATTGAAAATTGTCAAAGGATAAGCGATTACTATAATGCGAGTATAAATAGCATTGCCCGATAAAGTGTTAATGATATACGTATAGAAGGTTTTTGCTGAAGCTCGACTGTCAAGTACAAATGTCAGCGTTTCAAGCTGAACGCTGCGGTATCTAAACCTGTTATATTAGGAGCCGTTTTGCAATGAAAGTGTATAGTTTGAAGTGCGATGCATTGATCAGCACCAGACAGCCTCGCTGCATCACCATGACACATTTACCTGGTACGGCTAGTTTTCTGTTAGTGTTGTGCTTAGACACGCGGCAAGTTTTCGTCCCGAATGAATTCATTATTATGGAAAATACCCAAGTCTCTTTTTTATGTGGTTGTTAATTAGAAGTTGTAACGTAGAACTACTTAGTTATTTACCAGAGTATCCCAAAACGAACTCAATTTTTAATGCCTGAGATATTTCATGTCTAAGGAAAATGTGATTGGATCACGTCAGTCACATCAACGTAAAAGTGTGATAAACGTTTAACGCCACGAAATCGATGTCAATTTCGAATAAATCTGCTCTAAATGCATATCGAGTAGTTTGATAGTGATCTGTGACCGGTCTGATCGCGCACGTAATAACTTAGAGCTCACCCAGACCCGTCAGGGTAAGAACTCAAATAGTGTGTGCCTGTTGTCAGATAAGTTCGTGTACGACATTCCTGTACGGTGAGAGACGTTGGGGGACGTGTAATTCTAAAGCTAAGCAGGCTACGCTTTTGACGTAAGTTCCAGCCGCAATATATGTAGAAGTTACGTGCTATTTTGCTTATCTAGCGCCTATCGCTATGCCATTTTTTCACAGGGAGGGTTGCGCACGAACGTTTCGCCCTATAGTTTGTAAAACGTCAAATTGAAACACGTACTCATGTTTGCTTAGAATATTTATGGTCAAAATTTTTCAGAGCAGGACCTTAGAAATTGAAATCTTTTTCTTTTATTCAATTCGGTACATATACAAATTTAATTACTGTCATAGAACGGCATTTTTCGCCACAATCATGGCATGTAAATATGGTTTTAACACTATACAATAGATAAAACAAAATAAAAACAATACGTCTTAAATCAAATCATAATAATATGTCAAGAAATAATAGTAAAAGCACAACATAGCACTTATTTAATCAAGTCTTGACACAATTTTATTTTAAAATTTCATCTTAAATTTACTCACATTAAAATAATATGGTACCAATAAGAATCAACCATTCACATCACTATAGGCCAGCGAACCACGATCGGCACTCACGGAGAGCCATGTTAAGAAGTTAGGCCATTAGCTATATTTGCTGGGCTTCAACACGTGTCCTTTATGTTTCACACTAGTATCGTACTCGTATGGTGTTGTTAAATAGTTAAGTTTTTTGTTCAGAGTTAGTGCATATCTGAACGTAAAGTCAGACCACCTGTGCTAATGAATCTTGAAAAAAGTACAGGTGAGCTCGATATTAATCATAATTATAATAAAGGTATCTATATAGTGCATTGTATAGAGAAGAAGGAATCTCTGTGTGAAGGAGTAAAGAGATTCAACAAAATTTAACGCGTCTCAATGTTTTTGTTCTAGGGACGAATTTATCAAAACCTGAAACGAACTCACGTAGATTTACATACTGCACGACTTAGAATCAGTGTTCCTTTACATCTATGGTGTTGGTGTTCTATTCTAAACTTATCAATGTAAACAAGTCCTACGTACACAAATTCTGCTGTTATTGGGACTATACGAAGCAACAACTCCGTGACTTACATCGGCGCATATGCAAACACCCTGCATACAACACAAACAGACTTTAATTCAAGCAACAAACTAATAAAACCTCCCGTGTACAGTCGGGTGAAAAATAAAAATTGTGAATGACTGTAACGTTTTTTTTTCAAACCATGTTTTCTAGAAATATACCTTATAGTATACCTACTATATCACTGGAATTATAAGTATTTTTAATAAACTTATTAATTCAGTTTATTGCCTACATAGTTACTTAAACTTACTTGACCGCCTCGTTGGTGTAGTGGCAAAGTTTCTGCATTACATCCGAGAGGTCCTGGTTTCGAATCCCAGGTCGAGCCAAAATTGTTTCTAAGATTTTCTGTCATTAATTTCTCAAAAACAGCTCGCAGTCGGGAAATTGGCGGTGTTACACCCCCGTGCCTCGGAAAGCACGTTAAGCCGTTGGTCCTGCGCCTGATCTCTCTCCGGTCATGTCGGATTGCCGTCTCACCGAATTTGAGAGTAATGGAACAGTGAGTGCACCTGTGTATCGCGCTTACACTTGTGCGCTATAATATCTCCTGCGTATTTGGCTGATCTCTGTTGAGATTGGCCGCCGTGGTCGAATATACTTATAAATATAGTTTAAAGTAAGCAACAAAGATATAAAGAAGAAAGAAAAAAGAAAAAAAAGTCATTGTCAAGCAATGATGATTAATGATGAAGTGTAGTTTATAAAATTATTCAAAATGTTAAAGGACGGTTTATACCCGAAGTCAAAGTTTTACATGCTTGTACCGAAAAACTGCACTACTACATATTACTTTCATTGTAACAATATATATATATATATATATATATATATATATATATATATATATATATATGTCCCTGAACATCTTAGTGTTCAACATATTTTTAACGTGACTGTACCTACATTCAAACCGCGTGCTCATAGGATATTGTATCGCACCGTTTATCTTCCCTTCCCTACACGGCTTCGTCGAACTTTATGTTATTTTAAACTTTACGTTCATGAAAATAAAAACTTCGATCCTGAGCAAACCGGTTGGACAAGATCGACGATAGTTCACAATAGTTCCCAATAATTACCGACCTAAGCACACGAAGGCTTTCTACTCTTTGAAATTATATAGTTGGTTTAGATCTCACAAAATGATTTATTGAGTCTATAGACTACGTAGGTGGTTAAAAACATTAATAACATCGTTGCAGTCACCGAAAAAACTGTCTAAAAACTTTTTAAACCAGCTTCAATTACACGTGAGTCACGTCTAGTAGTCACATCTTTATTTTTTGGAAATTGAAATACTTTTGATTCTAACTAATAGGGCCATCATTTTTCGCCAAATCTTTAATTACGTGAACAAACGGTACAGTGGTTACTTGGTAACTCTGACTGACAGATAGGTTAAGAAAAAAAACATGTTGTGAAAACGTAGTAAGAAAAACATTTGCGTTTATTTTGTAACATCTTTACCCACCATGGTCAGTTCGAAGAATCCTATCCAAACATTGGACAATGTGGTCCAAAGCTGATAATGGTATGTCTTTCGAAATGTTTGTCCAAGTGACAGTTATCGTTGAGTGTATAACAGTTCAAATATTTAAGAAAAAGATTGTTTCAGTGTAAGTGCCAGCCCACCATAAAAGGACTATTTGATAGCAAACTACGGGCACCATATTTCACATGCAAAGTTTTATTTAAATCAGTACTTCAAACATAAATGCATTCTTATAGAAGCAGTTCTTTGAGATACAAAATAAAGGTGATTTGTTAAACTCTTCAGTAATCATTACTTTAAGGTATTTTATTTTTTAAGCATTAATAATGCAATTTTTTACAACGTGAAATTAAAACATTTTAAGAAAAATGGGACTCCATTTTCAATCATTGCTTTGATATGTAAACAATATTTTCCAAAGAGCTTTACAAGCTCAGGTGGCTTCCTGGGTCATAGACGATAAAATAGACAATAGACAACAATTAATTTCTGTCATTTTTAGTATTATATTAACAAAGTTCTTAACCTTTGCGATGACAAACTAACAGAAACATAAATCCGACTTTGCCGTGCACTTGGGTGTTTCAGGGTTGGCGAAGCGTGATTTAGCGGAAAAACGCGCGGAAAAGACAATGCGACCGTTCCGCTGTGAAACGGATCCGCCATCACGCGACCCACTTTTGCCGCAATTGGAATTCTTACAGCGACGTCCTCGTGGTTTGCATTAACTCGGGCTGATTTTAAATGGGATATTATGTCATGTGTTTTGGACACATACCGTGGGAATATTTAATATTACATCAAAATTTAAAAAAATGCATAGCGATTTTTTACCGAAAAAACATGTTTTTTTTAATCTGGTTCTAAACCAAACGATATAACTAAAGGGTGTAAGCAAGCTTTCATACCAAGTAGTTATCATCAGGTTAGTGCCCATAGCAAGCACATTTTTATGTAGAAATATAGGATTTCTGTCAGTCTCTATTTAATAACTTTTAGAATAACTTACGTAATAAGTCCTAACGACTATCTAAACCTTGTTACAGTATGAAGGTTACGTTATGCACTGAAACGCTTTACCTAATGAATAACCTAGACTCTAGCAAATACATAAACGACATGATGATGCGGAACTATGTAAACTATATATTATTCAGTGTATTACGTCAAGTAATGTCTCATTTCGGTCATCATTAAAATCACATCAAACCGTGCCGCTTCGCATAAAAGTTTCAACATTCCGTGCAGTAAAGAGAGAGCGATTAATAGTTCTAAAAAATATTATATCCCCCGGCGAAACACGCCAGTCACGGTGTCAGATTGCCCTGGGCTGCACTCCGAAAGGTTAACGCTAAGCGTGCTTGGTACGTTACAGATAGGGTGACTGTGAAACCAGGAAAATATTGGGACAAAAGGTTTTGATGTTGACTAGTTTATACTGGGTGTTACAAAATAAACGGGTAATGGCTAAAGGGTGTTGTTGTGAAATATTTATTTATTTATTAATACAGCAGTAGGTATCTATCAGAAGGAAATTAAAGTACTTTAATGAGATTTAATGAAGGTATTGTCAAGAAATCATTACGCCTATAACTTAATAAATAAATAAATATTTCTCAACAATCACACCAATTCTCTAGTCCCAAAGTAAGCTACGAGGCTTGTGTTATGGGTACTAGATAACGGATAAAAATAATTAAATATTTTTTTGGTAAATAAATACATATTATACATAGAACACACCCAAACCAGTACAAACACGCATGTTCATGCACACTTATGCTTGTACTGTGCGGGAATCGAACCCGCAACCCTTTGTTTAGAAGTCCGATATGCGGACCACTGCACCAAGCAGTCGTCAAAGTCGTCAACTCCTATAACTAGTAACTTCTATTGGCTTCGAAACAGTTAATATCAGATAAATAGATACATGACACTTATGATGAACTTAGTTTATTGCATTGGTAGACTTAAAAACTATATTGAGAGCACCTCACACCAATGAAATAAAAAATACCTTGAACGATGTTATCAATGTAATGGAACGAAAATAAAAAGTAATTAAGACGTAGTTGTCTGAATTACACTTAGAATTTTAGTTCTTTTTACATTATTTTACTTTTTAAGTATAAAATTATTTAAAAAGTTGTAATTCGGTCAGTTTTGGTCAAAATATTATATGAAAAAATACTTCTTGCCAAGCTCGGAACGCGTGGTCGCCCCAGCATCTACGTTTCGGTGTTCCATACAGCAAACTTGTTTACGTAATTGCCGTGTACCGTTGATCCGGCGCACTTGACCCGGTTGCTGGCCGGATCAAACAAAGTATTGTTCCTCGGCCAAACTTGTAATAGCGTAATAGGTTTATCGTTAAACACCGCGTTTGGTCATGCCATTGCTTGAAGGAGTTCGCTACATTTTCCTTTGATCGTAATTTTCAGAAACAGTTTTTTTGTGGTAAGTTAAAAAAAAAATCTTGGGTTTATTTTAAGTTGCACCTAGATTGGCCAAGTATTTGGAGACTTGCATCTTAGAAGCATTTTTAACAATGAGTTTTCCGGCCTCAATTTTTTTGTCAGTATAGCAATAGCAGCAAGAAAGCGTCAGCTAGGCAATGGTTTCACTACTGAAAGAATAAAAAAATAAACATACAACAACATCACATACATTGATCTGACTCCGTGGTAAGTAGCTTAAGAACTTGTGTTACAGATATCAGAATCAACAGTGGTATAACAAATAAACTTAAATAAATACACATAACACCCCTTTTTCCACTATCTTTGCCCAGACCAGTACAAACAGACATGTTCATGCACACAAATGTTTGCACAGTGCGGGGATCGATCCCGCGACCTTTTGGTTGACAGTCAACTTCTTGACCATTATACCAAAGTGGTCGTCACCAAAGAATGACACCAGTCAGCAAACTAACTTAAGCTTATCGTGTTTGCCATTCTCTGGATCTCTACATCTCTTTACGCATAAGCTGAAATTGCATTCACCGTTATTCAAAAAGAGCAAACAACCATTCAGAACGGGCCAGTAATTTTTCCATTTTTTGTCCCATTGCACTTGTTTTAAACAAAACAAACAAGACGGGCAATCAACCGACTTCAATGAAACACCACAATTATTCAAATCGTACAGTTGCCGTGCGCGCCGTGTACTTTGTACGTGCGACGCATTCTTTTCTACACACGACAGCACATCAAGAAGAACACTACGGCATTTATGCCCTTGTAACTAAGGCGACTTTGCAACAAAAGTAGATAGCCTGATAAGCTGTCGTCTGTACTATTACACCGGTGAATTGCATGCGATTATGATATGATGGTTCCGAGGCTATGTTTCAAATTTGAAGCGATGGAATTTTTGAATTGCTCGCTCTAACTATGGAAGCTCAAACGTCTGGCTAGAGAATTATTAATAGCCCACGTCCTAAGATGAAGAGTAGAGTAGGAATACATATCCGGGAGTGTCATATCTAATTTTGCTTTCGTGATACGATCAAATTCAGGAAAATTATATTTTTGTAAGTTTAGATAATTACGACGTTTTTCTTATCATATTTTCTTACTTGCAGGTATAAAAATCAGAATCACCATGAAAAGAGAACAGGAAAAACGTTGGTAAGCTCTTTAACCCATGCATCAATCCCAGGAACCTACCAATTATGTTAAAGTTATTAACCCCCGACGAAAAAAAAGGAGTTATAAATTTGACCTATTCTGTAATTGTTTGTCTGTCTGTGACATCGTAGCTCCCAAATGGATGGACCGATTTCAGTGCGGTTTCTTTTATCCGTAGGTGATTTAATCACGGTGATTCTTAACCATAGCTAGTCAAAATACGTGTAGCCGTTGAAGCTTAACAGCTGTTTTCCTGTTATGTCGAGAGGTTTTCAAATTTTTGTTTTTTTAAAAGAGTGAATTAAGCCGTTTATTATTATTAAGACGAATGATAAAAACAAAAATATTCGAATATACGAGTAGGAATAAAATAAAGGCTATCCAAACAGAGTCAAGGCCCTTGCACAATTCTAGACGCTAAATAATTAATTAAATGCGATATGAGCGCTATAACAGACATTATGAACGAACCTTGCCCTGTATTTGTAACAGATTGCAATCGCATTGCAATCCATTATTATGCTGCTACCGTCCTGCTCCTCATAAGGGAGTGTGAGTGAGGACGCGATACTAGTTATAGGTGAAGGTCGGGAGGAATCGATAGCAATAATTATTGGCCGTGTCACAACATAATTTTAATATTTCCGACTTCATTCTCGCTATGAATTTGGAGTGCTAACACACTTATGCTTTTGATTATAAATTGAATCACGTCTTCCTTTCAGGGGCTTATTCCGCTTAACAATTGTACATAACAAAATAGTAATGAAATTGCTTGACTAGGACATTTTGTCTATACTAGAACCATAACTGTCAAAAACAGGCGATTTAATTACGATTTTGTGACGATTGAATAGCTGAATCCCTTGGTGCTAAATAGTGAAGATATCTATTGGTGATAAACACTTTCGAAGATAATATCGCTTAACGTTGAAATAAAAGCGGAAAAATTATTAAGCCAACTGAAAACGTACATAGCACACTTGAATACACAAAATTAATTTGGTTAAATCCCATTCAAAGTCCCATACAATTTAATCTGGTCCTAAATTTGCCATAAGATATTTATTATTATTATTATAGGTACACTTTAAGATTACAGTCAAACATGTCATTATTACATAATTTTTTGTTAAATATAAGGCTACACGGCAACCTAAAAATATAGTGTACACAGTCTGTTCTTTTTATTACAAACAGTTTACAGAAAATATTAATAATTTAAAAAAACATAGTACCTAACTAAATAATTTATTTTATAATGAAGGTGAGGTTGAAGATGCTTCGGCCTCCAAGATTTGTGATATTTCCTTCTTAGGAAATTAATCACGAGCAAAATTTGAGATTCCATTAAGAGCAATTAGGCGAAGGGGATATTATATTAGGAAAACAATTATTCCCCTATTATTCTTGTTATTTTAATTACATGAACTTTGCATCTGGTGCTTAAATGTTATCTCCTTAGCTAGACAATATGAACAATCCAAGTAATTGAATATACCTCGTGTGTTCATATGATTTGAGACAAACTTTGTGCTAAAAAAAAGAAATAAAAAATTACTGGCTGCTATTTATTTCTTTTTCTTATTTTGAATTTCGAATGTTAACTTTTAATTCCTTTGATTTTCAAGTTCATTTCTTTCAATTTTCTCGTGATGGAGAGAACAAAAGAATTGCGTGCGACCGTGATTTCGCTATTTAAGGCGGAAAAAAAAACCAATGGAGATTTTCCGTGAGGGAAAACTTTTGGTGTGAGCCGTAACTTCGTGTATTACACTTTTAAACGATACAAGGAGACAAGTTCTTTGCAAGATCGCCAAAGGAGTGGTCAGCCGCGCTCTGTAAGGACGCCTGCGAACATCAAAATCATCCGAGAGCGACTTCGCCGAAATCCATGTCGAACTCAGAAAAAACTAGCTCTGCAGACTAATATTTCGCGCGTTTCAGTCAACAGAATACTGAAATATGATCTTAAGGTGAAGGCGTATAGCCGTAGGAAAGTTCATTTTTTTTAAAGATCGCCTTCGTAAATTGCGACGCGAACGTTGTCCAATACTGCTTAAGAGACACGATGCGAGGAAAATACTCTTCACCGATAAAAAAATCTTTACTGTCGAAGAAAAGTTCAACCGACAAAACTGTAAAGTGTATGCAAAAAGTAGCAAGGACGTCCCAGCTTCAGCACGGAATGTCTCGCGTATTCATCATCTGGTGATGGAATGGTGGGGAGTTTCGTATGAAGGTGTCATTTCGCTCCATTTCTGTCAACAAGGCGTCAAGGTGAAAGCCAAGAACTATCAATCTGACATCTTAGAGCCTGTTGTGAAACCCCTGTCCCTTACTTTGTTTCACAACAAGGATTGGGTTTTCCAACAGGACTCGGCGCCATCCCATAAAGCAAAAACCACCCAAGCGTGGTTGAGGGAAAATGTGCCAGCCTTCATCGCGGCGAACGAATGGCCCTCTTCCAGCCCCGACCTCAACCCGCTGGATTATGCTTTATGGGCTGAGCTAAAGCTCAGGGCCTGCCGAAAGTCCCACCCAAACTTGGAGTCACTGAAGCGAGCTCTTGTCCGAGAAGCAAAGCGAATCCCGCTGGAAAAGATTCGTGCCGTCATTGATGACTGGCCAAATCGTCTAAGGGCCTGTATTAAAAACAAGGGTGGTCATTTTGAATAATAATAATTGTTTTTTGTTTATTATTATCTACTAATTGTTTACTGAAAATTTTAGAAATATATGTTAATTATAAAAAAAAAGTTATGCAACTTTTATTTCGTCTCAAAACTTATGCACACACGAGGTAATATGACAAAATTTTTCAACGGATCAGAGATTATTAGGCAATTTTAAGAAGTAGGGTTAAGTGTGATTGGGTAGGCGTAATGTCAATATTATTTATTGTAACCAAATGTTTTAAAATTGTATTTTGCAGACTCCAAGCTAGTCATGTAATAACATATCTCACCATCAGATAAATACTCGTATTTCCTGCGGCGTTAGGCCTCACACCCAGGAAACATGTTATGTTATGTTACATTAGTTACCATTCGTTTTGCCTGTCCGTTATGCAAGAGATCTGTTATATTTCAATTCTACATACCCTTTTACTTCCTGCCAGCTTGAAGACATGTTGTGAGTTGTTTTGTGAAATAACAAGCTGGGACAAGTTTATTTAGTTTCTTTGTTGGAATTCAAGGTGATGTCGTTTAAAGGCTTAATAGCACAAAGAGCGTCACATTTTCTCTCTATGAAATTTACAACGTCTATACACGTCTGGGCCCCTGGTAAGGTAGCACGGCGTTGCATATTCATAGAGAAAACCAAAACAGAAAGAAATGAAAGAAAATAAGAAATGAGAACGCTTCCACCTTCACGCTAGCTGTATTATAAAACTTCTAATCTTGGCGTGGCTGCTATTATTTATGTTTATTGTGTTTCTAAAATTACAACTGTTGAAGCGAAATCTAGTTGTTAGGTACACGTTCTAAAAGGTTCGATGTACACCTGAATCGTTTTTTACTCCGATTGACCAACATAACTAGATGTAATTCAAGGAGTGTGATGAAATCAGCAGGTCTGCTAGATATACCACATATAAACCATAGCTCAGGAAGATTCAGTAAGATCATTATGTACCAAACGATTAATTGACTTCTACATTTATTTGACACTTATAGTAATATTATTTTTTTCTTACTATTGTTAACTTACAATTAACACCTAGTATGATATTAATTTGGTAACAAATAGAGCGTGACGTGTTTTTTCCGTGTGCTTTATAAAAATTTTAAAATATCTTGGTCAATTAATTTTCTTTTTGATTCAGCCATTAATCTCTTGAATCCCGGCAACTACGCACAATTTACAGTTAACGTTTACAGCTGATAATGATCTCTTGTTCCTGAAGAGGTTAATCATTTTTTTGTGCCAATTGTTATTCTTTTTAAATCGCAGGAAAACTCTTTCCCCGGAGCGGGGACTACCCACCAAAAACCTGCGGTATGCTCCCTTCACTGTCTAGGAGGTGACATGGGTGCCGGTATGTCCTTCATGTCCATGACAAGCTCCGAATGTGCCAGTCGGCCTACTGAGCCCTTATCAATTGCTACACAAACCCTAGGTCTATCGACGCGGGCGCAGTCACGACCGCGGCGGTGTCGCAACGCGCACGCCCGCTATCGCAACACCGAACCGCTCGCCTTTGCCTTTGTTCCACTCCCAAAATTGCCTGTAATAGGACTGATTTATTTCACGTCTTCTTTTTACGGGTCCATAGAGAGAGAAGAAGAGGAAGAAACACTATCTCGTTTAGAAGAAAGAGAGAGATTCCTTCGGCAAGCTATAGTAGCTTCAACAAAGGCAGCTCAAAGATTCTCTAAGATAAGATTCATAAGATATTCTTTATCTCCTTTCGGAGGACTGTACCCAAATGATGTAATAACCGTAACCAGAAGAATTTTCTTCCCTTTGCAGTTTGGTAAAAAACACATTATTGAATTCTTCAGAAATTCTTTAAGATAAGATTTACCACTAATACTCGTATTACGCTTGTGATGCGAAATCATGATAAACGTAGTAACTTTGTGTACCAGAGCTTTAGTGGACAAACCTTACTGCAACGTGCTAAAGAAATTTCCTTTCAACCGAATTTTATGGACTCGGTTTATTTCTGACGTTCAGGGGCTATTTACGGCCTCATGTGCGCGTATAAAATTTACGGTCCACTATACTGACCTTTGATGGTTTACATATATCGTTTTTCTACAGCACTTACAGTTTAGCAGGTCATTCGCATATTTTATGGGTCAAGAGATCGACGAAAATGTATTCGTTATTCCAATAAACTACATACATTATTATCAAACATTTTCTACTCAGGGTGAAGTGTTTATAAACATAAATATACAATTTGCTGTAAGTTAGCTAAGCGCATCATCACCGCGGTCATGTTTGGGATGGGTGACCATTCTGACGATATAAGTGACGTCTATTTCCAAGCATCTTCGTGCTTCGGAAGGCACGTTAAGCTGTTGATCCCGGTTAATATCAATAGATATTAATTATTTAAGCTTAGTCAGAGGTCCTCGGGCAGCTTAATAACATCTGACGGTAAGGTTGGTCACTTACCTTATACACACCCCATCACTTATCCGCGCTGAGCTCGCGTGGTGGAGTATGTCTCGTACCACCTTACAGTTGAGGTAAGGCCTGTGCCCAGCAGTGAAAGGTATAAAGATTGATGAGGTGTATAAGTGTATATGTTTCCGAAATCATTTATGACGAAAATGTTCACCTTATAATATAAATATAAATAAAAAAATATCCCACGACAGCACGCAAGTCTATCTTTAATGGTTGACTCACAACTTATATTATTTGTGTAAGAGCATTTCAGCAGCTTTCCCATCAGTCTGTGTCGCGGTGCTAGGGCCTAAAAATATGATTGTGGTACCGTTTTCAAGATGTCGGCGAGTAGACTGGGCCAAAACAATAACATTTGTTCCAGCTTGAACACGTTTGCGCTCACGAAGTTTATGTTATAACCCGTAAAATAAAGTATAGATATTTTTTCAAACTATGATAGCAAGCTCCTATGTGAAGGTACCTACTTTCTCTACTCTATCTATCTCCGTTTATCTCCTTGTTTAGGTACCTTGTTTCTCAACAATTAGCAAGCACATTAACAGTATTTTACGCAGTTCATATATCAATCAAGGGTCCATCGAGTGCGTGCGAGAATTCGTTTCTATGTCTGGGTCAAAGTGTATGCGTGCTGCACACAGATGTGTGTTAATATCGTTTTGGCTACTCCATTATTCGATATTGATTGATTAGGTACGTGAGTGATGACTTTACAATGGGCTGTAACAATGAAATGATCTGCTATTCTTTTATGTTTCATAGTAATTAGATAGCCAATGGTGTGAAGCAGTTAATTTATCATAGAAATATTAATTTCAGGCATTGTTTCTTTAGTAGGTACATCAATCTTATAACAATCAGTGCTTCAAACTGGCAGTAGGATAAATATTGCATTAGAAATCTCTAAAACTCTGTCATTAAATCATTAAAAATGAAAGCCTTCAACACAAACATTTATTGCTGATATAAGTGACAACGATTTATAAAACAAAATTATACGCGCTATAGTGCTATTATTTTAACTAGACGAAAAAAAAATTTTGAACAAAAAGTTGTCCGCATCAATTATAAAGCAAGGTCGCGTCGTTCTCATGACCCAGGCTAAAACAAGTCTTCCACGCGCCGGGCTGCGCGAGCGCATGGGAAAACTGCTTGCACCGGTGACTCATGAGTTGGGACCCTACTTTATAATGCAGATATCGTTTGTGACCCTCGAAAAAAAAGAGGGGTGTTATAAGTTTTACCGCTATGACTGTGTGTGTGTGTCTGTCAGTGACATCGGGCACCGAACGGATGGACCGATTTCCAAGCGGTATTTATATTCGAAAGATATTTTAATCACGTTAGTTCTAACTATAGCTTGTCAAAATCCTTTTAGCTGCTTTCCTGGCCCATTCAGGGGTTTTTTTTTTACCGGAAAGTTAGTTTTTTCCATTTGATTAATAACATGAAAGGTAACTGAGAGACATTCTAAGGTATCCAACTTTCGTAATTCAGCTTAAGCAGATAAGATGCCTAGGCGTAGAGTCGAACGATTGTCCTACATAACCTATAGCCATCTCCGTTTTAGGTGGGTGTGCATGAAGTATTTTCTAGAAGAAGAAAGGCCAAGAGCCGATATTATGAGAATGGATTGTAGAGTAGACCTTACTAGCTACTATTCGGCGACCAGCTCGTATTAGTTATTCGAACGTAGCGTTTTTGAGCCGATACGATACGAGTTTTTTATCACATCCGGATAGAATATTTTTTGCTGGTCCGTCTGTGATCGATTGGGTATACTTCATAAGTATATTGATTGTTTGCAATAAGTTAAATCTGTATATGTAGTGTTAATGTATTAATTTGTTAAAGTTTTTCTTTTGTTTAAATAATTATAAATGTTAAATTTTCCTGCAAGGTTGTTGTTGTGGCCATATCTCAGCTATTTATTGCACGCCGATATCTGCCACCCAGAACGACAGAGTCTAGTCCGATATATTTTTTTTATGTAAAGTCAAATATTCATATGAATGTATCAAACCCTATCTGCGTACTACAAGACGGTCATTTGAAAGAATTATGATTACTAATATAACTATTTCGTTGGTAATTTTTAAAACATTTTTGAATAATCGGTATTTTACGAGTTGATCAACTTCAAGACTACGTCTATATCTGTACTGTTTACAACTATGTAAAATATAGTTAAGGAAGAGCGGACCCCCAAACACCAACCAACCCAATGTACTAGTTTAAGGCAACTTTATAACGAAATAAAAAACTTTATTATTTATTATTATTATTACAACTGACTACAAGCAAACCGCTTACCTACGTGACTTAATCTTTGTACACAACAAACATACGTCTTTAACGTCGTATGTCACATCACCTAACTGTTTGTTTTTGTTGCACCAAACAGCCCACGCGTTTTTGCTGACCTTACGTACAAACATTTGACAAAATCCGAACGGCAAAAAGTCCCCGAAAAAATACAAGATCAGAAGCCAATGGCGCGGATTCCGCGGCCACAGTAAAGGTCGGTTAGCCGAATAGTGTTTTATTTTTTATTGAAACAAAGCCCACTGATACGTGACAAATAAAAGCTACAGCGACAAAGGAAGATAGATTGCTACGCAATCTACATAAACGTTGTGCTTCGCTACATTTCAATTGTGTTTTGTTTTTTGGTTTCCACTCAGTTTTTCAAATGATGATTGCTAACCTTATTAAGACTATGCAAGATAAATAACACTGTTGTTGATTAGTTCTACAGTTCCAATAGAGTTCGTGTCTAAGATAATAAGCATACGATAATGGTTCCTTGTACGGAATTGATTTACAAAAGGAATGTCTATTTGTACACAACCCATATCCGACTGTCGAACTAATAAGGAAACAATTAGTGAGTGCTAAGATTGGTTGGAAACCTCATCCATTTACAAATGTGTGAAAATCTTTCTTAAAAAGAAGGTTGATAACCCGTATTTTGGGTGAGATGATTCAATTAGCATGATTATCATATTGATAATCATACGAATGTAGCATTGTGGTTTCAAGTTTGTTTAAATAACATATCATATAATCATGGTACCATTATTCCTAACATTAGTTCCGCTGAGATGACTTTAATTTACATAACAAAGAAATGGTACGTCTGATATGTTGGGAATTTCCCAAAAGTCTTTTATCAGACGGAGATGAGGCGATTTGTCAATAATTCAGGGGAACTTGAGATGGCTCTGTCCACCTATCATTATGTCCAAGCTAATCACAAGCTTGGAACACCGTCTATTTGGAACCGATAGATTTTCATTAGAACTTTGTAACGGATGCTGTAAAAATAATCATCACTAATTCGCTTTTCATCACTTCTCTCCGAAAATCAAAGCGCTCCAGATAGAGAACCTATAATGGCACCTGCTGTGCTTCCTGGCTATTTCAGAATAGACATCTGGGTCAATTAGACAGTGAAAAGTTGCGGTAACTGCTACTTTCAGGAATTCTTATTAACTAGGTTTAGTAATGAAAATAGGCATGAGACGCAAAAAATACATTTTTTACGCATTATGGCGTGCAAATTATATTATTTTTATTTTTAATTATTAAAGAACAACATTACATACTGATCATCAACATCAACATTGGTCTGACTCCGTGGTAAGTAGCTTAAGCACTTGTTTTACAGAAATCATAATCAACAAGTAGTATTAAAAATTATATGACATAGGTACGTTTCACGTCTGATCAATTGTAATACATACAACTAATTAGTAAGTTAAAACGATCACATTCGCCATCGAACACAAACGATACATCGAACATCACTAGTGGTCAGTGTGAGGTCCCCGGCCTGCCATAAATTGATGCTATTGAACAATGATACCTTAGGATAATGCGTATCGGTGTCAAGACCGCCGGACCCGCTGGGACAGGCCGCTTTTGTCTTCTTTGAGGGCCAAATGTCAAACATGTGGCTGACAAGACGTGGTCACTTGTGCACATTGTTTTATGTTTGCTCAATGAAGCTCGTAAATCATTGTTAAATAATACGGCAAAGAATACAACAGAATTGAATAAAGGACTTTTGTAGAATTTGAGCGTCAAACTGACTGGAATAAATATTACGTAAATAGTCTAACCTCCATGAAATGTTCAGTATCTAAAACTCCACTAACTCATTAGCAAATCTCAACGAGTTTTCAGTTCATTTCGACTCCGTGGCTGTCTGGAGTTGGAAAAACAAAAATTAGTTCGAGTGCGTTTGACCCACTTCGGGGTTCTGAATACGGTATTATGCAGTGGTCGAGGTAAGGCGACGTCCGCCGCAGGTGTCGGGAAGTGACCCCGTTGGAGTCCGCACATCGGATGCAACGCTTTGATGGCCTCTCAGAACCGATCATTTGCTAAGACAATCACACAACCATTAGCTGACGCCGCACTAAATTGCAAGTTGGAAATTCTGCACCGGCGGATAGGTTAAATTGTGTTTCACTGATGTATGAATACTAACATTCCACGACCGAGTGGGCGTGATTGCAATGAAACACATGTATACACATCCCAATTTAAATTCAATCAGTGGTTGCAACTAAAATAGTTCAGAAAAAGTTTAAAAATAAAATGAAAAACACCAGCTGTTTGAAACACCTCAGTACGAACCACGTGATCGAGTATAAAAATAAGTTTTGGAAGAACTGTAAATTTTCGTAACAAACAAACGATTTATCTTTTAATCTCTCTTGAAGGAAGCAAACATTACTTGTGAAACTCACCTTGTGTTGGCTTGATAATATTTTCTTTCTTTGAAGTATTACTAATTGTTAACTATTGCCAACATCGACCATATGCGTCATTTTCAAGTGTTATCCGAAATTACATGTTGTTGTTGAAAATTTACGAACGTCGTTTTGGTTTTAATAGGCTACCTTACCTAGTTCATAGTTCAAAAAAGAGACATACATCCAGTATGACAGAAGCGTGAGTACTTGCCTTTATAAAAAATGTGTCCTTTTTCAACATTTTCGCATGCCAAGGAAAAGACACACTTCGTCACGCTCGCTATTTGACACTGGTATAAGGAGTGTAAATGACAGTCATTACCACTTTTAGGGTAAGCCAAAATGACTAAAGCTCTAATGTCATTCTTAATGGAACGAAAAGTCGTTGTATATGCCTAATGGTTGTTGTCTTTTTACGAGTTTTGTTGTTCTAACGTAACACCTCGTAACGCTATGTTTAATGACCACCTGTTTATGTACATGTAATTAGCACGTAGCGTGAGCCGTATATTTTTTTATGTAACACGCGTGCCAACACATGTTATGATTTCAGACGAATACATATTGCGCGTGTTGTCGTTTGTGTTTGGGAAGACGAAAATAAATAGTGATGTGTACTTTAGGTGATAGGAAAATTTATGCATTTTCTTCTTCATGAATCAAGCAGCTAGCGCACTAGCTCTCGTAAATAATAAAGTACCGTTTTTGAATTTGAAGAAAACCTCGTCAATCCCTACACTGGTTTTGTTAATAAATATTTGCGCTTGTTCTTACAAAATGAATTTTGCTCTATTATTTGATAACATTTATTTTCGCAATCGGTAATATAATGGTTTACCAGGGACACGTCTTTCTTATTTCAGACTTTACAAATTCCATCAAAAACGATCAAAAGTTATCCTCATTCCATTTCAGTAAACGGCTTGCCGGAAGCTTCCTGAATAGTGAAAATAATTACGGCAGGTTGTACCTAGGTAGAAATTAATCAGAGATTACGGCATCCGCGTCGATACCTCGATGATTAATAGCGTTAGATAGAAGATAAACCCTTGGCTTTTTCGTCTGCGGAGTCCACTTCGCGTGTTGAACTCGGCAATGTGTTGTAGATATTAGTCTATTTATGGAACGATTGAAGATTAGCGATCGATGAACTAGTACTATTTCGATAGCTATCTGTTAGATGATTAAAATCACTAGATCTCTTAGACAAAGAAGTTAAAATAGAAATAAAATAAGTAGGTAGAAATAACTCGTTGATAGGTGTAGAGGCTGACCATATTATTTCATTTCCCAAAGTGTTATATGAATGCATACAACAATAGTACGGTGGCCTACATATTTTTTTTGCAAAATCGTATTACAAACGTAAAAGTGTTTCGCTGTGTTATTTGTGTGTGTTTAAAAAATAATATCACAACAACTTGAAGGAGGATACGAGTGCAAATCAAATACGCACCCGAAATTGACAAGGTACGTTCTTTCATGATGTGTTATTTTAGAGAGATATTGAAAATACACTTGTGACAAATAAAATCAAATTTAAAGAGTCTTTGTTAGTGTGAAGTGGGGAAGCGTGGACTATTCGCTGACGGAACTAATTGGGTCGCAGTCCGGATTACCGTCGCCCGAATCGGATCAATCGGCTAACAAAAGGACGAATAGGCGTCGATGCTTGCAAAATTTATAACTATGCCCCTCCTATTAAGCTTCACAATCCTCATGGATACATTGAGCTATAGCTACTGCGGCGACTCTTATTGAGGTGAACATTTTAAACGAAATTGGAAAGTGTCTCTTGAATAGTTTCACTTCTAAGGCACCTGTCTAGGATGGTCACTTCGTCGTTTTCCTTAAGCTGTCATACAAATTTATACTGCCATCTTCGGCTAAGATTGGGATCTTAGCAGCTTGTGTGAATTCATTCTTTCCCCGGCTTTTCGGCGATTTCACGAAGTAAGCTGCAATGTTCTAAAGCTGCCGGCTTGATCCCTTATTTTTCTAGCTAAACCTTGTCGTGAAGCGACAAAGAAGGGAAAAGGGAAACGAAAAGAAGTGAGAAATAACAAACAAATTATATTAAAAGTTAAACAGAAGAAAATAAAAAAAGAAACCTAGAGGAGAGAGAGGAATGAATGAGTGAAAATGAGTGAGTGTAGTGAGTGGAGTGGGCGTGGGTAGGTGTCTTCACAAGATTAAGCGGGTCCGGGGGCGCCGAAGTGAAGCGAAGCGTTCTTGGATTAGTCCGTTGATGCGCAGCGGTGTAGAAGCTGGTGCGCAGCTGTGCCGGAGACCGTGAAGACACCGGTGATCAGCAGAGGTAGCCGCGATGGCTCTGTCAGCAAAGGCAAGCAGTTGATGTATCCGATATAGATAAATTTAGGAGGAGGCAATGCTCCCTCCTCGGGGTAAAGAAGAATAGTCCCTCCTCAGAGTAAGGAGGGGCAAGTCCTCGCAGTCTCTTGGGCTAGGAGAGGATAGCCCCTCACTGACCCTCCTCAGGATAGAAGAGGTCAGTCCCTCGCAGGCCCTCCTCAGAATAGGAGGGTTCAGTCCCTCGCAGTTCCTCCTCAGGCTAGGAGAAGTCAGTCCCTCGCAGGCCCTCCTCAGAATAGGAGGGTTCAGTCCCTCGCAGTTCCTCCACAGGGTAGGAGGAGTCAGTCCCTTGCAGTCCCTCCTCAGGCAAGGAGGGGTCAGTCCTCAGTGTTGCAGTGGGTGAGGGCCTTCCGGAGGTAGAGAGGTACTGGTCTTCCTGAAGTACTTCTTGAAGTGTCGTATAGTAAAGAGTTTACTGTTATAGAATCGAAGCCTGCAGTAGAATGAGTCAGATATGGATGGTATGGGCTTATATAGGGCCGGCCGTTCAAATTTAGAGCGTGGATAAAACGCGATAAAACTCGTGCTTTGCAGAGTTTGTAATGGAAATTGTATTGAGACTTTGCTAAAAGTTGTCAATTTTCAGAAAAAAAATAATAAGACTCCCGTCACTCAAAATGTCAAACATAGTGTCAAAAAGTACGAAATTCGGAAAAATACTAATAAATCGTGTTCACAATAAGAAATAATTATGCTGAGAAGGAGAGAAAAACCATTAAAATGTTAGTTATAACCCTTTTTCCCTATTTTACAGCGGAATATCACATTTATAGGTGATACAAACTTTGACGTTTATGAACACGTAATTAGAAATTCCTTATTTTTCAGTAAAAAGTGAACAGATTCCACGGAAAAGAATAATAATACACGCAAAATGCATATATTGTGAGAATGAAAATGACTGGAAACACAAACCGGAAGAAATTATTATCAGTATACCAAGTGAGTATGCACGTCGGTACATTTCCCCCACGACCCCAGAAAATTTTCGACTCAGAGAAAATTTATGAAAGGAAAGCCTAAAGAAATCCTAGGAATCCTACTTCACCAAGCATACAACCTTTAATACAAATGTTTATTCTTCTTCTAACATACCATCATCTTCAAACTGTTAGGGTGGAGTTCACATTCAATGACTGCCACTCTAGAAGGGAGTTCCTCAACGACGACAGGCTTATTTAGGGAGTTGTCAACCGCTCCATATATGGAGAAAAAAATACGACTTAGGCCTTCGTTACGAGTAGTCAACCGCTCGAACTGAAGGCTTGTTTAACGAGTAGTCATCCGCTCGGATTGATGGCTTATTTAACGAGTAGTCAACCGCTCAAAAGAAAGTACTAGTTAGTACTAAGAAGACCAAGTAAAGATCCTCAAGTTAAGGGGTTTAGAGTCCCTAAAGAGATCAAGTAAAGATCCTCAAGATAAGGGGTTTAGAGTCCCTAAAGAGATAAGGGGTTTAGAGTTTAAAAGAGGAGTTTAAAGTCCCTCATTTTAAGATAAGGGGTTAAGAGTCCCTTAAAAGATTAATATAAAAGGTTAGAATTCCCAATTAAAAGAGAAATTAAAATAAATAAAGAGAGGGATTTAAGGAAAAAAAAAAAAATAAATAGAACAGCTAAGTGTTCCACACAAAAAAAAATATAACACATTTTTACTCGTTGATCAAGCTGAAGAGCTAGGACAACAATAACACAAAAGGAAAAGAAAATGTGTTTTGAGGGATGATTGGTGAATAATGAATGATTGGTGAATAGTTGACAAAATGTAATGCAGATTTAGAATTTAATATCTTTAATATGCCATTTGGTTTTAGTACCATTAACATCTTCTAGAATGTAAACCAATGGTGAAATCTTTTCACGTACTTTGCATTTTACAAATTTAGGGGCAAGTTTGGCACTGAAAGGAGAACCTGCATTACTCTGCACATAATTCTTACGCCAAACTGTATCACCGACATTAAATTCTTTAAAAGAACGACGTAGGTCGTATCGTACACTATTTTTGGCATGAGCTAAATATAAGGCTGTTTGAACTTTATCAAAATAAGAGGTGAGGAAACCAATATTTTCGGCATAAATATCGCGAGGTAAAAATACAACTTCTTCGATACTTCGAGATGAGGTATACAACGAACCGCAGGACACGGTTTCGCGACCAAAGACTAAAAAGTTAGGGGTAAAACCAGTTATGGAACTAACGCAGCTGTTAATGGCTTGTTGAATTTTAGGGAGATAGTTATCCCACTTTCTATGATCGTCACCTACTAAAGAAGCCAATGCAGTAATTATCGTTCTATTATATCTTTCAGTGGGATTGACTTGGGGACAGTAGAATGGAGAATGGGAAATAAAAGAAACTTTATACTTTTTTAGGAAAGAAATAAATTCACGAGATTGAAATTGAGGTCCGTTATCCATGATGACTGTTTGAGGGACACCATGTGTAAGAAAAACAGACTCCTCTAGAAAAGAGATAATATTAGGCGTGGTGGCACGTTTAAGAGGAAAAATTAAAGTATATTTAGTAAAGCAGCAATTAATTACTAAAATATATTGATTACGATTTCTCGTCATAGGTAAAGGACCCATAAGGTCAAGCGATATGGTTTGGAAGGGCCTAGAGCAAATTTTGGGTTTTCCCATAGGTCCATAAGGTGAATGATTAGGGTGTTTATAAGCTAAGCATTTATCGCATTTAGAAATGAAGTTGGCAATGTCTTTAAACATTCCAGACCAGTAATAGCGAAAAGAGACTTTTTTGTACGTTTTAAAAATTCCTAAGTGAGGTTCACTTTCAGAGCCGTGATTGGATGCAATAAGTGTTTGTCTTACTTGAGGTAAAGGAACTTCTTTCCAAGTGAAGTCTTCATTGAGGCTATGAGGTGAGAATATATGTCGGTATAGTTTGTTATCCTTTACCATATAGTTTGGATAAGAATCCGGATTACTTCTGCAGCCAAGTAGAATCTTGTTATATTGATCCAAATCTCGGTTAGGAGGCGATTCTTCGGTTGAAATAGGAAGAACACCATGATGTGAAGAGTCCACAAGGTCTAAAGGTTTAGATCTTGAAAGCAAATCTGGTACAATATTGTCCTTACCTTTTTTGTGTTTCAGAATGAAGTTGAAGGAAGATAGACGTAGAGTCCAGCGAGCAAGTCTTCCAGAAGGATTAGATAAATTAAGGAACCACTTCAGCGCTGCATGATCTGTATAAATAGTAAACTGCATGCCATTGTCTAGGTAACAACGCCAATGTTCCAAAGCGGTTAAAACAGCCAGAGTTTCTCTTTCTGTAGTTGAGTAATTCTGTTGATTTTTATTTAAAGCTTTACTCATGTAAGCGATGACCACTTCTTTATCGTCCTGGACTTGTGTAAGCATTGCTCCAACGCCGTAGTTAGACGCGTCGCAATGTACTGCAAAAGGAAGGCTAAAATCTGGACAGGCAAGTACCGGAGTGGTAACCAGGGCTTCCTTTAGCCTTTGAAGAGCAGATTCAGCTTCTGGACTCCAGGTGAATTTCGGAGCATTTTTCCCTGTACACGTAAGCTTGTTCAGAGGAGCGGCAATTGTGCTGAAATTCGGAATGAATCTTCGGAACCAGCTGCATGTACCAATGAATCTTCGAACTTCTTTTCTGGAAGATGGAGTAGGGTATTCCAAAATGGACTTAATTTTGTCAGGATCAGCTCGAAGACCATATTCATCTACAACAAAACCAAGATATTTGAGTTCCTTTCTAAAGAACTGAGATTTTTCAAGGTTTATGGTTAAGTTCGCGAAGGAGAGTTTTTCATGAACTTTTAATAGAAGAGCAATGTGCTGCTCGAAGGTTTCACTTATGATTATGATGTCATCCAGGTAACAGAAGACCTTGTTGTCAAAGTCTGGAGTAAACAACATGTCCATAAGTCTCTGTTGAGTAGCTGGAGAATTAGTTAAACCGAAGGGCATGACCTTAAATCTGTACATGCCTCTTCCAGGAACATAGAATGCAGTCTTGTCTTTATCAGCAGGATTTAGCGGCGTTTCCCAAAACGCTTTAGCGATGTCAATGCTTGATAAGTATTTGGCATTTTTAAGATTATCCAAAATCTCGCTTATAAGAGGAAGATTATAAGCGTCGCGGCGAGTGACGGAGTTTAGTTTTCTGCTGTCCACGCAAAAACGCCATTCTCCATTTTTCTTGGGAGTGATGAGGACTGGAGATAGCCACGGGCTTTCACATGGTTCGATGACGTCCCATTCTAGCATCTTATCCACTTCCTTTATTAATGCCTTCTGCTTTTCAGGAGAAAGTCGGTAACATCTCTGTTTAATTGGAAGAGAATCGCCAGTGTCGATCTTGTGCGTAATTAGATGGGTACGTCCTAGTACACCTTTTTCTTCAAAAGATATTTGCTTGAAACGTCCAATAATAGTATCCGCGATGTTCTTCTGATCTTCAGTAAGGTGATCATAAGGAAGTACTTTTTTGTCAGCTTCTTGAATAGACGAACATTTGAAAACGGAAAGACCAGATGAAGTCAGTATAGAGGGAAGTAAATTAAATTTCTTCCAAAAATCAATACCGAGAATGAGAGAAGGAAATAATTCCGGAAAGACGTAAGCTTTAATTAAGTGTATTTGTTTATTAAAAGACATTGGTAATTCAAAATAACCTAGTGATTTTATTTTTTGATTACTAGCAGTTGAAATAGTAATACAGTCCGACTTGAATAGCTTGAAACCCAATTTAAGAATTTCTAAATGAGAATTATTGCCAAATATAGTTACTGAACTACCAGAATCCAGTAAACCAGAAATATTTAGGTTGTTAATTTGCACCTTAATGAAAGGACGCTTGAAGTCTATTTCATTAGAAAAGAATGTAGAAGAAATTTTGTAACAAGAAAAGAAATTTTTAAGGGTTAAAATCCATTTGTCCCATTCGTTAATGTCGAATTTAGAAGTGCTATTCAAGTCAATTATTCGTTTTTTGAGCTAGTGCTAGGTTTAGGACTACATTTAGGACAGTCGGGCGTTTTAAATCCCTTTAAACCACATTTAAAACAGATTAAAAAGTGAGGTTGAGTACAAGTTCTAAGTCCGTGCCCATGTTTACGACATCGAACACAGAAAGTATCATTACTAATTACGTTAACATCTTCTTGAACGGTGTTAACGGGAAAAGCTTTTTTAAAGAACTGAGGTTTAGGGAAAGAAGAAGTTTGAGGTTTAAAGTTAAATTCGGGAATTAAGGAATTTTCTACTGGTTCCTTGAAATTTTTGTCCCTATCGAGGAATTTTTCATAATTCTGGCAGGTAGCCAATAAAGAATCAATACTGTTACAATCTTTAAGAGCTACAAACACTGAGTAGCAAGGTCTAATGTTTCTAAGAAGAATGTCAATCATCTTATTCTCAGGTAGTTTTTCAGAAAGGCGATCGAACATTCCAGACATAATAGAAATATAGATGGCTATGGGTTCATTTAAACCTTGGGTACGATTTTTAATGGCCTCAAGGAGTTTGTTATCGAAATCAAACTGACCAAAATCTTTAATTAAAAGATGGGAAACTTCAGACCAAGATAAATTAGGGTTTCGTTTAATTTGGAATCTAAACCAGTGGAGTGCGTTATCAGAAAAAAATTCATAAGCTTGATTAATAAGGAGGTTTTTATCTATGTGCCTAGAAATGCAGAATTCATCTAATTTTTGTAGAAAAGATCTAGGACAGGATTTTCCATTAAAGGAATGACGTTTAATATCCTTAAAAATGTCCAGATTAAGTAGAGGTCGAGTAGGAGAGGGAGTAAAGGGTTGTGTAGAGGATTGAGGGTCTGAAGGGTTAGGGCCAACTACGGCCGAGATATCCATAGGTCTGACGATATCCTCAGCTGGGTGAAAGGTAAAAGACTCGAATTTGTTAGAAAGGCCATCAAATTTATTTTTAAGATCATTAAAAGTTGATAAGAACTCAGGACTTAGGTCAATATCAATACGTTCAATTCTATAAAATAGATGGTTGAGATAAGATTCAATTAAGCGAGTAAATTTAGAATCACCCTGTATTAATCTAGTTATTTTTCCTTCCAGGTAATTAAGGGTTGTATCAATTTCAGCAAGATCCTCATCAATAGAGAGAGGAGAAATTAATATTTCCTCTGATGAAGTTATCGAAGAAAGTCGATGGATTTGTTTTCTAAGGTCTATAACCGTGTTAGTTGGTTCCTCTAATCTAATCTTTACCTCGTATATAAGTTCGGCTTTGTTAAGATAGTCAAATTTAATTAATCGAGACATTGTAAAAATGTTAATTAATTAGAAAGAAAGTCAAAATTCAATAAAGCTCAAACAAATTAAAAAAAATGAAGTACCTCGTTTTCTTCTAGATTGTAGAGTGAAGTTGTATTGTATATGAAGATTCGAGATGACAGAGCAGGGGTTAAGATTTAGGATGACAATGAAGGGGTTAAGATTTGTTAAAAGAAATATTGTATATGAAGATTCGAGATGACAGAGCAGGGGTTAAGATTTAGGATGACAATGAAGGGGTTAAGATTTGTTAAAAGAAAAAACCAAATAAGGATGATTAGGTGAAGAACACTAGAAGAAGTGTTGTTTTAGAATTTAGAAGAAAATAGAGAGTGAAATGAATGAGGAATGAAAAGCAATATACTAAATAAGAGAAAGAGAGAAAAGAAAGAGAGACTGAAGACTTAAACGTTGGGCGCCAATTTGTCGTGAAGCGACAAAGAAGGGAAAAGGGAAACGAAAAGAAGTGAGAAATAACAAACAAATTATATTAAAAGTTAAACAGAAGAAAATAAAAAAAGAAACCTAGAGGAGAGAGAGGAATGAATGAGTGAAAATGAGTGAGTGTAGTGAGTGGAGTGGGCGTGGGTAGGTGTCTTCACAAGATTAAGCGGGTCCGGGGGCGCCGAAGTGAAGCGAAGCGTTCTTGGATTAGTCCGTTGATGCGCAGCGGTGTAGAAGCTGGAGCGCAGCTGTGCCGGAGACCGTGAAGACACCGGTGATCAGCAGAGGTAGCCGCGATGGCTCTGTCAGCAAAGGCAAGCAGTTGATGTATCCGATATAGATAAATTTAGGAGGAGGCAATGCTCCCTCCTCGGGGTAAAGAAGAATAGTCCCTCCTCAGAGTAAGGAGGGGCAAGTCCTCGCAGTCTCTTGGGCTAGGAGAGGATAGCCCCTCACTGACCCTCCTCAGGATAGAAGAGGTCAGTCCCTCGCAGGCCCTCCTCAGAATAGGAGGGTTCAGTCCCTCGCAGTTCCTCCTCAGGCTAGGAGAAGTCAGTCCCTCGCAGGCCCTCCTCAGAATAGGAGGGTTCAGTCCCTCGCAGTTCCTCCACAGGGTAGGAGGAGTCAGTCCCTTGCAGTCCCTCCTCAGGCAAGGAGGGGTCAGTCCTCAGTGTTGCAGTGGGTGAGGGCCTTCCGGAGGTAGAGAGGTACTGGTCTTCCTGAAGTACTTCTTGAAGTGTCGTATAGTAAAGAGTTTACTGTTATAGAATCGAAGCCTGCAGTAGAATGAGTCAGATATGGATGGTATGGGCTTATATAGGGCCGGCCGTTCAAATTTAGAGCGTGGATAAAACGCGATAAAACTCGTGCTTTGCAGAGTTTGTAATGGAAATTGTATTGAAACTTTGCTAAAAGTTGTCAATTTTCAGAAAAAAAATAATAAGACTCCCGTCACTCAAAATGTCAAACATAGTGTCAAAAAGTACGAAATTCGGAAAAATACTAATAAATCGTGTTCACAATAAGAAATAATTATGCTGAGAAGGAGAGAAAAACCATTAAAATGTTAGTTATAACCCTTTTTCCCTATTTTACAGCGGAATATCACATTTATAGGTGATACAAACTTTGACGTTTATGAACACGTAATTAGAAATTCCTTATTTTTTCAGTAAAAAGTGAACAGATTCCACGGAAAAGAATAATAATACACGCAAAATGCATATATTGTGAGAATGAAAATGACTGGAAACACAAACCGGAAGAAATTATTATCAGTATACCAAGTGAGTATGCACGTCGGTACAACCTAGCTATCCATCGTGTTCCATTTAGGAGATCAGAACGTACTAGCTGACGGCCCATTAGTATAAATTGCAGAGCAAACCGAATTAAGGGAATTCAATCGTGTAAATTCTCGGCATAATTAAGTTGATAAAGCACGTGACGGTATCAAATTTATAATTTGAAAGGGAAATTTTTCATCACCCTCAAGCGTTGAAGCAAATTGAATCGCGAGCCACATCCATTCCGCCGTCGACCGCCGTCGGCACGGCCCGGATGAGATTACCGGAGTGCTCCCAGAAATTCATTCACTCCAGGTGGGGCGAAGGTGTTGAAATTCGAGATGAATTTATTGCTCCCGACATAAAACAAATTTGGAGGAATGAGGTCAAATGCGACGCTCCGGTATCGGTGCTGGTCTATAAATTGGTTTTCGTTCTAACTTACGCATACAACAACAAAAAGCTGTCAAAGGTTTTAGACTCCCAATCATTAAGATATAAACTTTAAGTTAACTAAAACCACCATTAGGTGGTGAGGGCGTGCTGAAATACTGGCTACAATACAAGTCACTATAAGTTATTATTCCAATCAAAAGTTTTTAATTATTTACGTAATGTAATAAGCAGTTACGCCCTATTGTTTGATAATCAGTTAATCACCCAGGTACTAATTACCAGAAAATTCGATGGAATAAATTAAACATTTTACCGTATCGCAAAATATTTCCCCATGAAGGCATAAATCTTTCGTGTTTGTGGCGAAACTGTGAATTGAGCTATATTTCACGATTTCCTTTTCGAGAGTTTTCAGTAAATAAACCAAGGGTGTATTAAGATCTTCAATCAAGCGTATCCGAGAGGTCTGTTCGGGCTTGGGTATTTCTCTGGGATCGCATTAGGCAGCAGAAGACGAGGGTTACAGAATTTGTCGACGTTTATACGGACGGCGGACCGATACCTAATTTACTTGCATTTAACTAGCCCGGGATAGGAAGGTTTTTTGTGACCATTTTCCTTGGATTAGTGTGTTTCCCCGCCCGGCGCGGTTTCGCTTCTTATTTGTTTAGGGACTTTGCCGTCTTCATCTTGGGAATGATGAGTTTCCTGTAAGCAAATAAGGATTTGATCAATCAACGTCGCGATTTGACTCGATCATGGCTGCTATTGTAAAACTTTTATATTGAACTTTTCTTTTAAACTTTACATATACCTATTGACATCCCTACTAACTAAACAAAACACTGAACTCCTACAAGACAAGTTAAGTAGCGTAACGTTATCGTTAAGTTTATTTTACGGTCGTTATTGATGATAACTAAAATCAGAGAGGCGATATTTTACTAAGAGTTACGTGTACCATCTGGTTTTCATAGTGTCAACACAACAGCTGTGACTACAAAAACGTATCCCACGAAGCGCTTGGTAGATAGCTTATTGTGACGGTTGAATAACACACTGGTAAAAAAAAATACTGATGCATTGAGAAAATATTTTACCTGGGCCAGAATCTGTATAGAATTGTCACAAAAAGTATGCAAACAATTCAATACGCAATAATGATGGTCAGTTTGGCCTGACCAGCCAGGTATTTGAGTATCGAGGGACTGTACCGTCAAGTTGATAAGTGCCTCCCTATCTACAGCAGCTTATAAACTTTTCGTTCACTATCAAAATATTATTTACCTTCAAATTCAATTTCTTTATTAGTTGTTAAGGTAGTTATTGACGACGTAGGGAGATTGAGGCTTTGAGGGAATAAAATAGAAAACAGAGAAATTTGTGATAAAACGTTTACTTACCAATCGATGATATTTTTACAGTGACAGAAAGACAGGAAAAAAAGAAAAGAACGGCAAAAAAAGTATGTAGAAAAAGCAAAGAGTTCGGTTCGCCACATTCTCCCCCCTCGTATGAAAATACGCAAAGTTTGAGAACATGTGGCAAGCCGATACAGTGGCAGTAAAAAACTATGATATGACGACAATCTTTTTCACCGGCCTACGCAACGTCCCCCCTTTTGTCGCAACGTCGACAACCCTAACTACTCCGTCTCGTCCGGGGTAAACCTGAGTAATTCGACCTTTCGGCCACACCCCTCGTGGAAGGGTTTCATCGACAATCAGGACGACGTCACCGACGCTTGCATTGCACGATGTCTTGGTTGCAGGTGGTCTTGGGTGCATAAGTGGGAGCACTTCGTGAACCCAACGTGACCAAAAATGGTCTGCGAGGCGGGAGGCTTTGCGCCATTCCGATCTGCCTACTAGGGCGGAATCACATAAAGCTGGCGTTGGTAAAGCAATCGATGATGACTGACCGATGAGAAAATGGTATGGCGTAAGAGCTTCTTGGTCCTCTGAGTTGACGCTTACATGAGACAATGGGCGTGAATTTATGACTGCTTCTGCTTCCATCAAAAAGGTTGTGAATGTCTCCTCTTTGGGGGCTTTTTGGTGGAGCGTTGCTCGAAGCGCTGTCTTCGTAGAACGCACTAAGCGCTCCCAACAGCCTCCGAAGAACGGCGCTGCTGGTGGTATAAACTTGTATAAACTTCCATAGTATGCCCCGTGTAGCCACAAAATCTTCGACGGGACTTCCGAAGAATTGCCGCAACTCTTTGTTGGCGCCGACAAATGCTGTCCCGTTATCTGAGGTGATAGTGCTGGGTGTACCTCGGCGTGCGATAAAACGGCGAAGACTCATTATTGCCGAGTCAGTGGAACGACCTCGAGATGAAGCGCTCGTACCGTCATGCATGTGTAAAGGGCGACATATCTTTTTTCTCTTCGCTGACCAACAGTGACCTCCAGCGGACCAAAATAATCGAGGCCAACGTGCGTGAAAGGTCTTTGGTGGTGGGCCAGTCGTTCTGCCGGTAAATTTGCCGTGGGTGGAGACAGAGGTGGCGTCTTCCTTATACGACAGAATAGACACCTTCTGGCAATGGTCCTAACTGTTGGTCTCAGACGTAGAATCCAGTATTATTGGCGAATTTCGTTGACCACCGTCTCATTGTTTGCATGTGCCAGTAGCTTATGGTAGTGGTGAATCAGCAAACGTGCGATTGGGTGACGTCCGTCGAGCAGTACTGGCTTCTTTGTGTCATCGTTGATGTTTGGAGCTGCACAAATACGACCAGCCAGCCTCAAAACGTTGTCCTCTCCAAGTGATGGTGAAAACTTCAGTAGTGGGCTATTCTTGGGAAGGCTCTGAGATGCCAGAATGCAACGTAATTCTTCGTCGAAGCTATCCAGTTGGCACTGTCTCAGTATGTGCTCTTCGGCTGTCTTCATAAGTTCGGCGGAATGTGCAGGCAAATCAGACAAGCGTGTCGACGGTTGCGTCCCCTTATTATGGTGATGAGATGGATTATAAACAGATGAGTTGTTTGATGGTGTAGAAAAAATACTATTTCGGGATTTTGAATTTTGCAGTTGCCCTTACAAGACGCGTCCAGCTACTAAACCGATCTGGGCCTGCCGTAATTGGTGTGGGCAAGAGCTCATGGATTGATGTGAATCCCACCACTTCACACATGCTAGATGTTTTCAACTCTGTGAGAACTGGTGCGATCATGGTTGATGGTTCAGTTGGCCAAGTTCTAGAATCTCCGCGTAAAAATGCAGGGCCAACAAACCATCGGGACGAGGATTCGAAAGGTCGGACCCTCGTCGCGTCATCTGCAACATTTAAGTCCGTTGGGACCCACCGCCAATCACTAACGTTAGTGTTTTCAATTATTTCACCGACTCGGTGGGCCACAAAAGGCCTAAAAGTGCGAGCATCGGCGCGAAGCCAACTAAGAACTGTTCGCGAATCACTCCAGTAAAAACCCCTAATCGGTTTGTTTTTATGGCTTTCTTTGATCGTAATTGATAAACGAGAAGCTATGAGAGCTGCTTGTAGCTCCAGTCGAGGCATGGAAACTGGTTTTAGTGGGGTGACTCGAGATTTGCTTCCGATGAGAGCGAGCTTGAAACTACCGTCTGACAGAACAAAACGCCAGAAGACCACACAAGCATAAGCGAGCTCACTCGCATCAGCAAAAATATGTAACTCTCGTTTAAGGATTTCAGCGTCTAGATAGCAACGTGGGATGCGAATGTTTGCGAGAGAATTTAATTCTGCAAACCAAGCCTGCCAAGCATTGACTTCAGCTGGTGGAATTTGTTCATCCCATCCAATGCTGCTACGCCAGAGCGCCTGAAACAGGATACGCCCTTTGACTACGACAGGAGCCAGTAGACCTAAAGGATCGTATACACGCTTCAAATGCGAAAGCGTACTGCGTTTAGTTAATTTAGAATTTTGAGAGGTAGAGTCCTCTTGAAAACCCGTCCTAAAACCTAGAAAATCAACTTTAGGATACCAAAATAACCCTAAAGCACGTACTGGGCTTCCTAAAGAGACTTCAGACGTAGGAGTTGCACGTAAATCAGCAGGAACTAATGAAAGTGCTCGATAGTCGTTCGATATCCAGCCCCTCATCTCAAAGCAAGCTGATTTGTGTATCGTGACTATATCAGCAGCTAAGTCTGCAGCCTCTTGGACGCTGTCTGCGCTCCCGATGTAATCGTCCATGTAGTGCTCATGAATGACTGCATCAGCCGCCGCAGGGTACAAGTGTGCAAGATCTTTAGCGTTCCTATTCTTTACGTACTGTGCAGTGAAAGGGCTAGAGCATGCGCCGAAGATGACAGACGTCATCCGAAATTCCTTTATTGGCTCTCGAGGGTCTGATCTCCATAGGTACCGTAGAGCGTCGCGGTCTTGATGTCTGATTCTAACTTGAGGGAACATCTCTTTAATATCAGCCGTCAAAGCTATTCGGCCTTCCCGAAATCGGAACAAAATACCTATAAGTGATTGCAGAAGATCAGGATTCTACGCCTACCTATAGAGCCGTATAAAGTCCATCCTAATGCTGTAAGACACGCAACTGGTTCGGACCGGCGGCCCTTACGGACCTCGCGAGTTATTGATAAGTGCCAGTCCTCAGCACCTATGAGTATAGTAGGTACGACATCAGAATATGTGAGCATGTCAGTTAATTCGGATAAATAACTATATTTAGCTATATCGGAACGTTCAACAGTTTGTTTATGCAATGTCAAAGAATCAATCGCTCGAGCATTCTTAATATTAAAAGTCTCATGTGTGTACCTGCCTTTAATATCAAAAGTGACGTAAGAAATATTTGTGTTTTTGTTCATGCCACCTATTGCGTTTATTTTAATTAAATCAGACGGACCCGAAACTCCGATTTTGTTGGCCACCACCGAGTCTATTAGTGTGGCAGTGCTGCCGTCATCTAGGAGTGCGTACGTGTCGTATGAACCAGCAGGGCCGCTGACAGTAACGGGAACAACTTTAAGTAAAGTAGTACATAAATGTGTTTCTGGTTGTGAAGTTGACAAGCCTACGACTTCCTCAATCTGCGGTTGTGTCGACGTCTGTGGCGCCGCCGAACCGTGCAGAAGAGCGTGGTGGCGCCGGGTGCAGCCGTTGACGCCGCATGCCGCTGCTTTACACGTGTTCCAAGTATGAGAGTTACCTTTTAAACACCTATAGCAAATTTTCTTACTGCGCAGCCAACGCCATCTATCCTCAATAGACAAAGATTTGAAACCAGCACAATCTTTGATATTATGTGGTTTATCGCAGTAAACACATTTATTTTTGGTTTTTGAGTCGTCTACTACGTGTACGGATACCTCGGAGCGTCCGCTAGACTTAGATGTTGAAGGCTTAGTAGATGATGAGGCCGATTGAATAGAGTCAGGTGACAAACCAAATTTTATATGACGTTCGAGTTCACGTACTAAGAAATCACTCAGTAACTCTAACTTACTTTTTTGTTCTTGGTTGTCAGATGCAAAATCAGTCCACCTCATTCTCATTGTGTAATTGAGCTTGTTAAGAATGCAGTAATATAACTCAGGAGAATATAAATACTCATTTTGTTGCAATAGGCGGATTGTGGCTACGCTATTACGTACTCGGGATGTAAAATAAGGCAAACCCTTCAAATCCAGTGTTAGATTCGCCAAGCTCTTGAGAGACGCCACTTCGTGGAACACAATTAGCTCAGGCCGCGCGAAGTTGTGCTCGAGGAGCTGCAGGACGTCATCGGGCGCTTCGGCCGACAACATAAACGACGACACAGCTTCACGCGCCGCTCCTTGCAGTGCGTGTTGAAGGCGGGCCACGTTCTCTAGCGGAGAATAAAAGGTTTTAGTAGTGTCAAAAACCCGTTTAAATTGCAGCCAGTGAGACGGATCACCTGAAAATGTTGGCAAATCTATGTATTGGGATTTTCTTGGCTGCTGTTGGCTAGTAACGAGAGCTCTCGTAGCAGAGGCCGAGTCCATTACAGCCTGAATCATATTAGTTAAATCAGCATTTGACAAAGCTGTGTTACCTTTTGTGACCTCTCGTATGTTTTGCTTATCGTTACGAGCAGCTCGGGCTGCCGTTGTGGCGACTGTCTGGACGTGTGACAGCTCGGCTTTGCCCTCGTGAGTGTTCTCATGCTCATGATTGCATACGTCATACATGGAGGTCGATGTATGTACAACAGCCTGCGAGACAGTCGGTTCTAACACCCGTGACTGTGTTGGTTGTGTATCATTAATGGGAATAAAATCGTTCACCTGTGATCGTTCTGTAACGTCGTTTACCCATGATGTTAATCGCCGCGAAGAGCGAGTGTGGCGGCTTCTATTTGAGCCGCGAGAGCCTGCAGATTCGGCCTCAATCGCGGCTAACTTAGCTTGTAATTCTGTTTCTTCTGCCCGTGCTTCCAAGGCGGCAAATTTGCGGTCACGTTCAAGTTGTAGTCGTTCTCGCTCGCGCTCACGTTCGAGTTGTAAACGTTCACGCTCGCGCTCACGTTCGAGTTGTAAATGTTCTCGCTCATGCTCATTCCGTTCCCGCTCACGCTCATGCTTTAGCAGTTGCCGTTCCCGCTCAAGCTGTCGGCGGCGAAAATCTGCCTCTGCAGCCAGCTTGCAGGCTTGCACAGTTGCGGTTGAGAGCGATGAGCTCGTGTGTTCACCGCCGACTGACTACCGCGATCCTCATGATCCCCCTCGCTTGTGATCCCAGGGTGCGCCCCGGGATCAGAAGACGTTGTATGCGCCATCAGAGCCTGTTTTGTTTGGCTCCGCGTGATGGGCATGGAATTTGTAAAATGCGAAAACTGGTTCGAAATGTTGTGGAGAAGGACCAAAAAATATTGACGACGTAGGGAGATTGAGGCTTTGAGGGAATAAAATAGAAAACAGAGAAATTTGTGATAAAACGTTTACTTACCAATCGATGATATTTTTACAGTGACAGAAAGACAGGAAAAAAAGAAAAGAACGGCAAAAAAAGTATGTAGAAACAGCAGAGTTCGGTTCGCCACAGTAGTACTTACATATAAATGTGATCTTAAATATTAAAATAACGCTGCTTCCTACTTAGCTGCATGATACATAATACAAAAGTTAGAATAACATCATTACATTATTCCTATGTATATGTATCGCGTCAGTAGTAACCTATACTCGTATTTAGTGTCTCAATTAACTCACTTGTAAATGTTAATCACAAACGTCAAAAAGTGTAGGATTGAGTGATTTACATTATTTATACACATATTTATTTTCGCTTATGTAAGGAAGGTTTACCTTATTTTACTACAACTAAAAGTATTACGTTACCAGAACAAACTCATAAGAAAACCCTCGCGCTGTTTGCGAATGTATCCCCAGTGATTTGAGAGCGGTGAATTGAGCAGAAAACAAATATTCGTATCAATAGAGAATATTTCCCATAAGAAATTCAAATGCGTTTCACCCTGTTTCCTATGGAAATCGCTATGAATGAATAAAAAATCAGATTTCGACGTTCGCTGTTGACGACTTCGACGCTTTTGTCGGCGGCCTGTTTGTGTAACTTCTAAAATAATAATTACGTCAGTATTATGAACACATTTTAACGTAAAAAATGATAAGGGTCAGACATTTATTGAATAGGTTTCTTGCCACCCAGCTCTAATACTTTCATACCATTATTTAACTTATTTTGACTAATGGTACGCCCGAGACTTCATCTCAAGAGAACTCGATAGACAAAGTTTGAAGTAAATCTAACGTCTCAGAAACATGGACTATACAAACTTCTGCCCTCTTTACCCCCTTAAAGATTGAATATTAAGAAACCCTGAAATACATTATTTATTTTCGACCGAGTATCTCAATACCAATTCGACTTCTAAACTGACGAAGTTTATTACAAATTTCTCTTTCCTTTTTACCTTAGCCAAGTTCTAATCCTGTTGGTTTGGTTCAGTCAGTTTTTCTTTATATTAGGAATTTCGTCTTATATGTATATTTAGAAGGTTTCAAAAGCTGAAGTTGTCCCACTGTGCAATGTGCATCGTAAGTATAGGTAGAAAATTACAAAATGATCGTTCATATAGTCAGCTTTCACATTACACGGATGAAACGCAATCTTAATCTAAGATGCTGTCGATGCAATATATTTAGACATGCTTACAGCTAATGTCCACTAATGGCAGTTATGAAAAACATTACTAGTTAGAGTGCCTAACTCAAGATAGATTATTACCAATATCAATTAATTGAAAGTGTGTAGGTTTTTACCTACTAGCCACTACCATTCAAAATGCATACAAAACAGCAAGTGTGAGGAACCAATTATGCTGAATTACAGAAAAATCTCTTTCTGTGATAGAGTTAGTTTGTAAAGTAAGCGTAGTTAAAAATTACAATTAAAAAAAAAAAACAATATTACATCGGGAAAAATTGAGTGCATTTCATGCATTTTTACTAAAAAACATTTTTAAAAATTTATGTAATAAAATTTGTAAATTTTTACACAGTCGAAGTCGTTCAAGTTTTGAAGTTGGTTGTACTTAAAGTAAACATGCTCAGATCACCTCTGGATGTTTTACTTTAAAGGTAAGATGTAAAACAGACAAACTACTTATCTTTTGTTTACACATTTACTAGTATACAGCTACTGATTAAACGCTATTTCAATTGGAGAATTCGATTGATGGCCCATGTCAGTGGATGGTTATTGGAACCGGTCCAATTAAACACATATCATTCTTGTTTATTGCCTTTGTATACAAACGTTTGTTGCAGTATAGTAGTTAGCTTACGTGTGATCTCAGACAATCTATGGATCTACACCTAATGTTATAGATAGGTTAGGACTTATATTAAAAGATTTAATTTGTATCTAATAAAAGTCAAATAAATTGATGCAACGATGACGACACACGATGATGGGGAGACATTGATATCAACTAATTTGGGCACGCTCTTAATTTCTTCTCTATATATATAAAATTCTCGTGTCACAATGTTTGTTCCCATACTCCTCCGAAACGGCTTGACCGATTCTAATGAAATTTTGTGAGCATATTGAGTAGGTCTGAAAATCGGCCAACATCTATTTTTCATACCCCTTAGTGATAAAGCGTAAGGGTAGTCCAGCCTTTACATTTATATGGCAAAACAACGTTTGCCGGGTCAGATAGTAATGAATAAAAATCAGTATATGTAAAAAAATAACCTAAGTACAGAGCGATGAAAAATAGCCGTGCAAAAAATTGTTATCGTGTTTGTCCAAAAAATACCCACGAAAATACAAACAAAATCCTCTAAAATGAGAATTTTGACACATGTCACCCTCACCAGATCCTCTCATTGGTTTTGCGAGGTTCGGCCAGCATTCACGTTACGTTGTGATTTTGTCCGGCTTTGGGCTTTTATTTAGACCCGACTCGGCCAAAGCAAAAAGCGCGTGTTGTGCCCGACTGTACATACGACAGCATGTCAGAGTTAACACTGCGGTATCCGAATCTCTTGTAATAAGAGCGTTTTTGCAAGAAAAATGGGTAGCCTCATGTGCAGTTGTCTGTACTTTTTATTGTGGTTCTATCAGTCACTGTTGGACGTTTGCTTGCAGAAATAGAATACCAGGAACCATTTTTTATTATGCTTCGCATGTATTATTTGCGTTCGTAACAAAGCTTTTATCGCTTTAGGGTATTGAAACATTATATTTTTCAACTGGCGGTCTGCATCATAGATTGTAAAAAAATATTGTTACTGATTTTCACGCTGGTTCTGTTTTTCACCTATTACAAATTCAAATTCAAATCAATTATTTGATAGACACAGGTGGCATTATACAGATGGTGATGTCGATGGCAGCATGGTTTCACTATGTCTTGCCGTTGTAGGCGTACAAAATATTAATTCCCTATTACAAAACTAAAATGGCGTGCATGTCTAAACAAATTAAATGGCTTCCATAATCCTTTTAAAATGTCTCAAAATGTATTTATTCTATGTCAAAAATACATGGTTTGAAAAATTCGAATAATGTGTGGACGTTCGAAGACGATACGACATACAGTTTCAAATAACAGAAGTCTAAAGCCCTCGAAAGCTCATATTGCGAGATTGTGAGTAATTGTGACACAAAACGGTTGTGCCCCGAGTTCACGTTGTAAGCTATAATTTTTCACGTCCTAATCCGGAGACAGGTCTCGTCAAAGGCGCTTACTGTTGGCCCAATGTATTTACGGGATTCATGTGATATCGTCGTTCACGTGGCGTTTTGTCTGTCATGCGTTGTCAGCGTCAAATATGAGAGAGAGTTCACATTTGGGAGGTTTCTATCCTTACTTCTTACTTATTGCCTTGAATTCCATCCGAGGCAGTACAGTGAACAAAATTATGTTTTATAATATAAGGTTAATGAATGAATGAAAGAATGATGATGAATGAATTCTCAATAAAAGGACTGATGAATTAAAAAAAGCTCAGCGTACGATCTGCTACTGTGTTCTTAATTAAATACTTACAAAGTTGGTTCATACCTGATTTTCTGTGTTCTTCAATGTTCATTAGTTGTTTTTCAATGTCCATATGCTAATCTTCTTTTTCAAATTGTTACAGGTAAATTGAGAATCGGAGTACTTCAAGTTACTTTTCGAGTTGGTAAAAAAAAATGGAATGGTAATCGATACATGTCTCAAACCCTCAGATACCTCACAATAAAAGCATCAACTTTCTACCTAGACTAGACTCAAAACACAGATACCTTTCAGAAATATGGTCTCGGAATCGAATATTGTAGCACAATATGAAATATCAAAATGTATGGCGACCAACAAAATGAATATGGTATTAAATGTCGACCCGGCTTATGTAGTCTTATCACAACCTCCAGTTTTTCGCTTAAATTATAAGGGAAACCCACAATAAACAAGAAATAACGTTTTCATCCCATGTTTTTGGGACATATCACGTTTCAATAACAGCAGTGTATACGGTTCTTTATATTATTTTATTTACAAATCCGCCAACTGGAGTTCGGCGCGGGGAATACCAATAGCCTAGCTTATTTAATTTCATCCCTTTTTATGTAAAAGGAAATTTTTCAAATTTACGAACTGATATGTTTTTTTTATAAATTTTTCTATCTTATTCATTGGGCTTGTATACAATATAGTTTAATTTACTAAATATGATTGCTCTTAATGTTGATCGATCTTGATGTTCACAGAGAACCTCCGATCAATAATATTTAGTTTGTACAAACTGTCGCTAGGGTTACCAACTGTTTTTCTATCAAGTATAGTTTAAGTACATATTTTGCGTTTAAATATATAGTAGATGGCAGAAAAATGAAAAAAAAAATAGCATGTGGTTAAAACATGTACTTTATTTTTTAAATGAATATTTTTTGCTGCTCTGCGCCTTAATAATTAAGTTTTTATTTTTAAGAAAATATTCGTAAGATGAATTACAATCTAATTTTAAATAAAAAAAACACCATAAGCTCTGATTTAATTAAATTTAAACTGGTCCTGTTACGCTCATCTCTCCATTTTGTTTTCATAACAGAAAATATGCGTTCTGTGAATGCTGATGTTGCAGGAATTGAAAGAAGGAAAAATACCATTTTTAAAATATTAGGCAAATCTGAATCATTTAACAGGAAAATATCTTGCCATTTTTCAACAGTTGATTTAGCAGAAAACTTTTGGTCAGGAAGTAAAGTGTCCAAAATTTTGTTAATCTGATTAATTTCTGAGTACAAATTATCAATTTTTTTTTTATTCCTTAGCTATTTCTAATAACTTTTCAACTTTGGAAAATTCTAGCTTTGTAATAAGTCTTTTAGAAAATTCAGCCAATTAGTTTCAGAATAATCAAACCACTTGTTTAAATAATCTTGACTTTATGTCAAAAAAATAGTAACAAATTCCCCCTAGTTAGTAGAAATTTATCAGGGAAGTCTTGTTCTAATTTTTTTAATCTTTTATTTGTTTCATACCCAAAAAACATATCTGTTTCCCTTTGTATTATTTCTTCTTTCAAGTTTTGCATGATGTTAAAAATATCAACAATTGTTACAGCATTGCCCTCAAGCACCCTTACATATTTATTAAAAATGCTTAGCATATGGCTAGTAAATATAGTAGTTTCGCCTACTATATATTTCAGAATTATAGTATTTGATGCCCTAAAATAGTAGGATACTATATTATATAGTAGGGTTGGCAGCCCTAACGGCCGCACGTCATTAAACCTGCCCTATGTAATAAACCTCGGTTTTTAGTATAATTCATGAAATAAATTGTACTTGCCAAGTAGTTATAACTAGGTTCCTCTAAACATATTCTATTGACGTGCTTTCTAGTTCTGAAATTAGTTGTAGACAGTTCTTATTATTTCCAGAAGTGATTTATTGCATATAAATAAATTCTTTATACATAACATTACCTATTTTATTGGCAACTTTTTAGCCTTTAAATATACAACAACATCACATACATTGATCTGACTCCGTGGTAAGTAGCTTAAGCACTTGTGTTACAGATATCAGAAACAACAGTGGTATTAAAAATAAACTTAAATAAATGCATAACAGTTTATGCATTTAGTCCTTTAGCCCTAACAAACAAACAATGAAACAAAACTTAACAAAGTGCTACGGGATTGCGGTTTTAACTATAAATGCAGAGATTTGCTGGATCTATTCCGATTCCATCTTGAACGTCTATTTGATTTATATTCAATATTTTTCATTTTATGAGCTCATCCGTAAAAAAAGCTTAATTTAAAAAAAAAAGTAGAGGATCGTCTCACATCCTTTGTGGATGGATTTGTTTGCCAAAGAAAAGGACGTTAGTTGTGAAATGTTTTCCGTGGTTTGCACTCTGATTTTTATGGACCGGTACACACAATCATAATATTCAGTGTATTCTTATGTTATACGACTTGGTACCTTCTACAGTTTTAACGGGAAATCCCTTATTTAAGAACACCCATCAGGCGGAACACCCTTAGTACTTTCCGTAAAAAGAGCGTTATGATACGGTATGAAATAGATTTGAAATATATAAGAAGTGGTAGATAATCCCATACCATCAATGATATTGATCCAGGCACGTCTCTGGCGAACTATTAAAGTAATAGCGTCGGTTAGCGAACGATTCAATTTCATTTATGATGTCTTAGATTGCTTTCTCGTAGCAACCATTTTTAATTAAAGTATTCAGTAGAGAGTTTGCAACAGTTTGCGGTTGTCAGTTTATTTGCGTTGGCAATCACGAAGCTCGAGACAAGATCGTGATTTATGATCGCTTTGAAAGATTCAAGTAAATTAGTTTGTGTTTAATTAGGAAAAGTGGAAGTTAAGTAGGTACCTCTATAGGTTATTGTATTTGAGCTTTGTGCGGTTGTGTTTATCATCTGTACGAGTAGACATTACCCTAGACCCTTTGTTTCAACCATTTAGCAACGTCGCAGCACGACGCTTTTCTAGCGAAAGCATTTGTTTTTTTCTTTCTCAAATGATGTTTTCTCGAACATTTGTGATCTTTTGATGAATTTTATGTAAGGCAGCAAATAGCCAATTTCGATTTTGACACTATTCTACTGCTAAGTTTTCTATTTTACCATGAAAATAGCGAGCAACGACTTAATACATAATTTAAGTGACAGATACATTTCGTTTGTCACTATTGGTATTTCTACTATACCATAAGAATAGGTAATGACTACGTAAAGCTCTCCCGCACCAAACACACTTAAGGTCATTTTATAGCCAACTTTACTGTCAATATAGGAACTAAAGCTTGCCCCTTTAGTTCAGTCAGGGATGGTCCAGGCCCCTTTAACGCTTGCAGTTGTTAGCGTTGCTACGCAAAGTCATCCGACTTAATTCTTCTTTTGAGAAACGAACATAATTTTACAAGACTTTTGTTTACATGTCCTAGTTCTTACGATTACTAGCCAAATGTCGCGCTGGCGATATTTTCTGACTTACAGATTTTGTAATTTCACGATGGTGAAATATTGTAGTGTAAGAGGGTATAGGAGTGGTGAAACAAAGATGTCAAATCTTAGTAAAAGCAAGATAAGTTAACGCTTGCTAGCAGGTGACAGCACTATCATAAAGTCCAGGAATCTGCGGGGAGTAACGGGCTGAGGGGGGAAGTAGGTATTTATAATGCAGCTTTTGGGCCTCTACAACAGTTTCACTTCAGCGCAGTTATTACCTATTCTTATGACTTTACCTAAGTTCATCGACTGACGACAATACATGCGCGGGCGCAGGCTTACACGCGTGCGATCCGCGCGAGCGTTGATCCGAGAGTCGTGAGCCGCTGCCTTCCTGTTCCTACTGCGGAGATCTGTATCGGTATGCCTACCACAGTTGGGGGTAGAACAGCCAGGATAATTTCATGTCGTTGAGACATTAGGTAATGTTTTGGCCACTTTTAATATTTAAATTTTACCAGCTCCATTCAAAGCACTACGTAGGATCATCTATCTTTGTGGTGATCTGTAACCTTGAACTTAGTATCTTACCTCAAACCTTTAAGAGAGGTACCTACCTTACTTCTTACGATATTACAAATGAGAGGATGACTCGATCTCTATCACAACCATTATTCTAGTGTCATTCGTTAAAATAAATAAAACTAAAAACACTTTTATCGTTAAAATTGATAAATTACAAATTTTTGCCTATAAAGATAGTAACCATTGGTATCAAAGAAGGCTTAAATCTAATTCGAATTATTAATCTTTAAGTTGACATTATACTTGCAAGGGCAAGAAAAAGAAAAGTTTTAAGCCCAGTAAGTAAGGTGTGAAAATGTTCTTTACCCACGTTAATTCCCTTTATCTTTATATTATAAAACCCTACTTCACAATTATTTTAAGTGTGATGTGTTATTCTGATGTATAAGCTTTATTCTTGTAAAATTTTATTAAAATCTATATAGTAGTTTTTACGTGAAAGAGTAACAAACAACAGAAATTTGCGTTTACAAAATTAGTATGAAGGTAAGGTAAGGTGTCGCAAACCGCAGAGACTTCACACGTAATAATGTCGACTTTTTCGGGTGAAACCTTTTCTGTAAAAGACACATTATTACACTATCGGTAGCGTTATCCAACATTCTGTCTCTCAGGATGGTACTGGAATAACTGAGGCACGGTTCTGTGCATTGTGCAGCCACGGCATGCTGCCGCGGTTGGAATAGCGACCGCAGGCAGCATTGCGGTAACCGCAGCCGGTAGCCACAGTGTCGCCTGCGGTTGCAGTCTGCGGCCCGTCTCGGAATTGTACCTTAAAGGTCATTTTATAGCCAACTTTACTGTCAATATAGGAACTAAAGCTTGCCCCTTTAGTTCAGTCAGGGATGGTCCAGGCCCCTTTAACGCTTGCAGTTGTTAGCGTTGCTAAGCAAAAACATCCGACTTAATTCTTCTTTTTAGAAACGAACATAATTTTACAAGACTTTTGTTTACATGTCCTAGTTCTTACGAGTACTAGCCAAATGTCGCGCTGGCGATATTTTCTGACTTACAGATTTTGTGATTTCACGATGGTGAAATATTGTAGTGTAAGAGGGTATAGGAGTGGTGAAACAAAGATGTCAAATCTTAGTAAAAGCAAGATAAGTTAACGCTTGCTAGCAGGTGACAGCACTATCATAAAGTCCAGGAATCTGCGGGGAGTAACGGGCTAAGGGGGGAAGTAGGTATTTATAATGCAGCTTTTGGGCCTCTACAACAGTTTCACTTCTGCGCAGTTATTACCTATTCTTATGACTTTACCTAAGTTCATCGACTGACGACAATACATGCGCGGGCGCAGGCTTACACGCGTGCGATCCGCGCGAGCGTTGATCCGAGAGTCGTGAGCCGCCGCCTTCCTGTTCCTACTGCGGAGATCTGTATCGGTATGCCTACCACTGTTGGGGGTAGAACAGCCAGGATAATTTCATATCGTTGAGACATTAGGTAATGTTTTGGCCACTTTTAATATTTTAATTCTACCAGCTCCATTCAAAGCACTACGTAGGATCATCTATCTTTGTGGTGATCTGTAACCTTGAACTCAGTATCTTACCTCAAACCTTTAAGAGAGGTACCTACCTTACTTTTAACGATATTACAAATGAGAGGATGACTCGATCTAGTGTCGTTCGTTAAAATAAATAAAACTAAAAACACTTTTATCGTTAAAATTGATAAATTACAAATTTTTGCCTATAAAGATAGTAACCATTGGTATCAAAGAAGGCTTAAATCTAATTCGATTCATTAATCTTTAAGTTGACATTAGGTATACTTGCAAGGGCAAGAAAAAGAAAAGTTTTAAGCCCAGTAAGTAAGGTGTGAAAATGTTCTTTACCCACGTTAATTCCCTTTATCTTTATATTATAAAACCCTACTTCACAATTATTTTTAAGTGTGATGTGTTATTCTGATGTATAAGCTTTATTCTAGTAAAATTTTATTAAAATCTATATAGTAGTTTTTACGTGAAAGAGTAACAAACAACAGAAATTTGCGTTTACAAAATTAGTATGAAGGTATAAATGATTAGACTGATCTACTTGTCCCGGTGACTACACTTCGCCTACGTAGCAAGTACACCTGTTTGCGCACACAAAAACTGCCCTTCGCCGGTAGTATTAGTTATGAAATGCGCCGGTTCCCTTGAGCCTAATTAGCTTAGGCTGAGGCTGCGATGGGAATTCTAAGCATCATTATGGTTTACGCCTTTGTGGTCAAAGACTGAATGAGTCTTCATTTACTTTTGTCTTTTGGTCTGGATGTTTATATCAGTTTGAGCTTACAGCCGGAACAATGGTATAGCACGTGCGTGTTATGTCACGTAGAATATATTTTACTGATCACATAGACACAAAATCGTTTCACTATCATACAAGAAAGCGTCAATTTGGGTAAGTACATTGTCATTTATCGAATACAATGCATATAGCATTGCATTCGATAAATGACAATGTCTTAAAAACAAAATTGATTGATCAAAGGAGTCGATACCGAAAATCGCGATCGACTTAGTTTGATAAATGTATGTGAAAGAGGTATATTCAGTCTAATCATGACTGATGATGATGTATTGCAAACGAGAACAATTGCTATTCGTCATCGACTAAGTAGTTGGCGGTGTTACACCCCCGTGCCTCGGAAAGCACGTGAAGCCGTTGGTCCTGCACCGGATCTCTGTTCAGATTGGCCGCCGTGGTCGAAATCAGCCAGGAGAGCTATCATGGACTAAGCGATGTGAATGGGCTAGATGACACCACCAATCGTTGACATACATTTTATTATCTGTCAAAACGGTCTGCCTCCATAGATTTTGTATGGGAATACATGAACGTGACGTCACGGTCTTGTATCAGAATTCGGAGTCAATGGACCGAATATTTATTGAGTTCTGTGTGTTTAAAAATTGGTTTCTACAGCTTTTTGGAAATAAATTGGTTGTATTAACTTCATAGGGGCTATGTTTTTTTAAACGCCATGGTCTTGAAAATATTTAAGATAGGTGTCATCATGCCAATTGTCTAGGGGCCCAGGTGTCCACGCAAATTACATTATCTAACTGTATCTATCTCTAGTAGGTATCTATTACGTAATCGCCTGATCAATTTACTGTATGATTGCGTCGGCGATAGCTCACGAATCAATCATCGATTGCAGAAGCAGTATGTCGACCACGTTACTAAGTACGTTTTTATTTAAGGAAACAGTAGGTACACATAGCTGAAACAACTGTCATTTGATAGTTGTCCAGGAAACCACGGAAACGTATGCTTCATTTACTTTCTCCTACCACAAGTTGATAAAGTTACACTTGCTCATTACAGTTACCTACGACGGCATAAGTGACAACACTGATTATTGTGTTACCAGTTTTAACACATAGAATCAGTATGTTCTATATTGCTGTATTTTTTTACGCGAACACTAGACTTTGAAATGATACACTATAAACAAATCATCTCGCGTTTCAGGCCCTTTTCAGCGTCCGTGGTCACATTGTAGACTAAGGTGCTAGTTTAATTAATGTTACGAACAAATTGAGTCCTGGTCACTTGAATAAAGAATTTTATTATTATTATTAAACAAAGTTCTGTGTATTCGCTTGTATTCTACGAGAAAAATACCCGTTGCTAAGAATAGGCTTGTTTCCACTATGAAAGAAATATTCAAAAACTGATTTTCTCTAAAATAATTCATAATTTCAGATGCCTTTACACTAATAATTTTCTGCAGTTCGTATTATTTGATTTTTAATTGGAATTTAAATGATAATTAGTCACTCAGTCGGCATTGCACGGGGTGACGTCAAAGTGTGTTATTCCCATACAAGCTCTATGAAGAAAAGCGTTTTGACAGTTGATAAAAAGTACGTCAACGATTGGTGGTGTCAACTACCGTATTGGTAAATATTTTTAACTTATTCTTCCTATCTCCATAATAAACAAGAGGTCCATACCGCCACTCGTAGCATCTCGCTTTTAGTTGATTGCATTTCCCCTATACAAAATGTAATGTGCTAGATCTGAACAGCTATATCGTGAATGATACGACCTTATATTGAAAACCTCTTAACCTACGCGTTTTTTCATGTTTCCTTCTTTAAAAACTGTTTTAAAGAAGCAGCTGGCTGGGCAATATTGAAAGGTAATGTGCTTAAAAAGTTGTTTGTCGAACGTAACGAGAAGTCAGATTACATGTGCAATACCCTTACCATAATAATTTAGCTTACTCAGGCCCAGAACTAAGTAAAACCGTTTTTTGCAATAACATACGCTATTTAAAGAAAGGACCACCCTGAAATATCATTTTGGCAACAAATTCTTTCAATTGTGTAAATGACGGACTTCAAAATCACTACTAAACGTAAACGCTTAGCGTAACTGTAATTAAATAAATAACTAAAATAATATAAAACAACTAACCTAATAAAACTATAAAAATAGATAAACAAAAAAAACTATTAAGAAAAAAACATCCCCAGCCCGCTGTCGTTGTATGGTGATATAGCTTTTGAAGCCTCCACTAATAATACATCAATATCAATAATGCGAATACCTACACACACGTGTAATCGTGCATTTGACTTCCACACAGAATGGCTGTATGGCGTTCTGGCTTTGCAAATTGATCATCAATCTTAAACAATAGGCAGCAATATCAATTTATCAGTATCAAATAGGCTTTTAATAAAGTAAATCACTAGGGACATCTTAAAAAATGGCTGCTAACTTTGCAGTCGGATTTCAAGCTAGGAATTGATGAATCGAAGCTTTTGATCGATTCAGGGTGCAGCTTTAACACAAGAAGTTCAATTTTACATAATAGTGGTAATATTACATGATGGAATTGTGTTTTGCTTGGACGAGGAAACAGATTCGATTTGATAGGCAGATAATGTGATGGTTATGGCCCGAAACAAATTAAGCATGCGGTAGCACGTGTCTTTGATGGTAACAATGTTCACAGTTAGTTAAACTTACATCATATCGTATCATAATATCATGTTGAGTATTGTTCAATTCTATGTTATGATGTGAAGGGAATGAAATTCACGAGAAATTTCAACACTATTCACAAAAAAGTTTTTGAACTTTCTAGAATAACTCGAGCAAATAAATACCACAACAATGCAGGAATTCTACAAAATCTCACAATATCTACAGACATGATAGTGGCCGAGTTGATATTTAATTTTTTATTTTATTTAGGGAGGTAAGTCTGGAATCTTTAGAAAACTTTTCAAAATATCAGTGCAAAAGTACCCATAAAAATTTTCGTGAGAAGCCGGTTAATGTAGGTATTTCTATTTGATCGCCCAAAGATAACCCAAATGTATTTCTATTTCATGACCATACGTTGACATGGGTAGGTGAAATGTTTCCGTCCCCTGGGTACCCTAGGCGCTGACACGGCCCGTCTGGCAGGAAACTGACATTCATCGCGATAGCCAAAAGTAAACTTACGAGTAAAATGACTAAAACAAATACAGGAAGGGATGGCCCGGTTATTATTTGACGAGTTAACTAGATCGGAAAAGCTCGTGATCTGGTTGCCATGTTAGTTAACTTAACCTAAAAATTTTCAAAGCTACAATGAACAGGCGTCTTCTAGTCGAGCTCGCTCTATGCTAGACTCAGTCTTTGCCCCTTTGGGCTTGGTCTTGGGTCAAGAGCAAAAATCAATAAAAAAAAACAAGAATTAAGTTCATCGCCTACAAAATTGACTTCTAATCGCTATAGGTTGTACTATACCAAGCACCCCACGCTTTTTACTCTACTTTAATATAAATTCTTTGTACTCAGAAATTATTGAAGTGAAAACTTCTTTAGCGGCGTTGAGCACTTTTGTGGCATGGGTAGAAACTGTGAAACTCGCGTCAGGTCACGTGATGCTGATCGAAAAACCGTAAGACGGTTAACGTTAATAATCAAGTTTTCACTTCTGCCGGCACTCCCGGAGTGCAAACCGGGTTTTTTTTTCTTTTTTAGTTAGCAATAAAAGCGTGTTTTTTTAGTTTTTTAAACTATAATTTATTTATATTTATTTAAGTTAATAAGGATAATGGAAAACTCTTATCAAATTTTTGCATCGTCATCGGTAATTTCAAATTAATCCGATTTCTGGAAGTTGGTGAAAATTGAGCTCAAAGTTTCCATTACATACATACATAAAGCCCGAGCTAATACAAGTGTGTTAAAAACAATGCCAACGACAGTGAAAAAAGTTTTTGGAATCCTACTCGTCTAATGCGCTTACGCATTGATATGCTCGTATATTCAATCTTAACCAAAAACAATTTAAATCACTATTTTTCTTAGAAGCCACGTTTTGTAACAGAAGCCACATCTAGTCGAGTATACTTGCATGTTCTGATTAGGTTTTATATGTTTTGTGGTTTATGAAGCATGCTGCCGTGTGACTGAGCACAACGCGAGGGGGGGCCTGTTTGTTCGCAAGTTGTGATTTTTACTGCGCACTCGTGCCATTATGCATAGAGAATTTTATGTCATGTGCCATTATACCAAGTGACTTTTATGTCATCTGCCCTTATACCAGCCGTGTGTCACTCACGAGTTAACGCTGGAGACGATTCCGTTTATTACAACGATCATGCTCCTACCGATTTGGCGATTTATGGACGTTTTACGATTGCCCGAGTAAAGAGGGTTGGTAAAAACAAACACGTAGTTATCTTTGGTCCTACAGTTTTTGAAACATCGAGATTATTCGTGTGACGAGTAATGTCTGGGCGCAAACTTTCTGATAATAACTATTTTAGATAATTAAACTCAATTCTCAGTTTGCCTATCGCCGAATGCACTTGCAATTTGTTATTGTAATTTATAATTTCACCATTATTAACCCCAATGAAAATGAGTGGTGTTATTACTTGGACCCCTATGTCTATGTGTGTACTATGTGGTTGTGTTGACGTGTTTTGTGTGTGACTCTCTGAGGCATCGTAGCTTCCGAACCGACGCGATGCACCAATTTCCGTGCCGTTTTTATTCGAAAGATAATTTAATCACGTTGGTTTATGGCTATGTTTGGTCAAATCCGACCAGCGGTTGATGCTCACCAGCTGTTTAACTAGCTCATTCGGGAATGTTTTAACTGAAAAATTAGTTAATAATTGCTTAGTTTTTAAGAATACTAGCATAAAAATAATAAAAAAATACATGAAACATATTTAAAGAAAAATGGACTGCCACAGGCGAAATTTGCATTGTTATTTATAAATAATATCTTATATATAAAAATGAATTGCTGTTCGTTAGTCTCGCTAAAACTCGAAACCGACTGAACTGATTTCGCTAATTTTGATTTTGAATTATTTGTGGAAGTTCAGGGAAGGTTTAAACGATGAGAAAATATGGAAAAATTGCGAAAACAGCGGGCAGAACAGCGTCTGCCGGGTCCACTAGTAAATAATAAAAAAGTAACTAACTATCAGGCATGTTAATTTCCCGGCACTTGAGATTGACGTTCTGTAATACGTCTGAAAATTATTCTGAAGATGGATACTTCGATCTATATTAAGAAGTCTCTTCTTAATTTAGCGTTTTGGCTGGCATACCTGAAACGTAATAAATATTGTGTCATCATAATAGTTAGTGACAGTTTTCCGGTGTATCTTCCAATTTTACACCAGGATGTCCCTGCCAACTATTCCAGTTTATAAGTAATTCAATTTAAGAAATATATTATTTGTGGATATTTCATAAGTCAAGATATGATTATATATTTTGCTAAATATAATGTTGAACTTTGAAATATGGAATTTCAAACGTTGTTTTTGCGTTGTAAAATAATTATAATAATCTGATATAATACTAATTCCAAATAGTTCTACACAATTAACAGCTACCTAACAACATACATAATAAGCTAACAAACATCCCCACATTGAGCATCTTCACACACAACACCTTATATTCTCATTCTGAATTTTTGTTAGCATTACGCTTGGCTAAGGCCCATGTCCCGTACCCCCAGCTTATCGCTGAGATACAAATATATGAAAATAAAAATAATATTAGCCTTTCGACGCCCACTGCTGAGTATAGGCCTCCAAGGGTTTCCTTCGCGTTCAGTACTGCACTTACCGCATCCAGCAGCTTACCGCAACCTTCACCAGGTCGTCGGTCTACCTTGTATAATAATTAAGATTATTAACGTTCCAAAACATTAAGGATGAGATGCGATGTTAACAACAGTCTATACTATAATAGTTAAGTAGAAAAATATAACACTTAAGTAGATAGCTCACTCCCTGGACCGTGCTATTAGGTTATATCTCGTTTACTTGCCCTTTACGTAAACATTTCTGTAACAAATAATGCCTATTGTACCAGTTAGGGAAAAACATGGCCTCTTATACCATAGTCTGTCGTACGACCCTTCATTTAAAGTATTCATGGCCCATTGGCTGCAAGTCAATAGTGCCGTAACTCGTTGGCATTATTATTAAACAAGAACTGGTGGATGTGGTTGCTAAAGCTATCTATGGGGCTTATTTCGATATGAATTATAGAGTCAGAAAGAAACTGTATCATTTAGAGCTTTCATGAATTAAGAATAATAAGCTTATGATAAAAATTGGTCGAGATTATGATGATATCTTTGTTTATTTTTATTCAGGAAATCAGCAGCGATATATAATTATAAATTTAGTTAGACATATGCTCATAAGACAGCTTAGTAGTTTCTTGGACGATAATCAGAGGAAAGTGTTCTTTGTTGTTACTTTGTCTGGGGTTCCGAATACAGAATAGTAAAAGATAAAGCAGTAAGGATTGTCGACAGTAAATAACTCTTACTCGCCATGACACACAGATGAACGCATCAACAGCGCCAAATAAGCGAGCATCAAGCGTTTGCCAATACCCGCCCGGCGTTGGCGTTGTTATTTCAAGCACTTGTTTGTTCTTTGTTTAGCTACTGTTCCACCTTCTATCTATTCTGTGGCACGAGCTTATTAAACTGTCAATGGGGATCATAACGCGTGCGCGGGAGTGCCGCAATATGGCCACTATAAATCAACAAATTAACCCTCCCAGCCCTTATTAACGACATAAATTTCGCGCTCGGCAGCACACCACTCCAGATATTATGTGGGCTTTATATGCGCATAATACTCAGCTGGAAGGGTAAAAGCATATCTTGGACCGAAATTTAGTTATCGCGGTTTAGAGACTGTAATAAGTCACTTTATCTAAGTATTAAGTAGGTACTACATATCTTGATTTGGGTGGTGCAATCATATTCAAGTTATGAGCAGTTAATAATCTTGATAATAGTACTTTCATGTATGATTTCATCCAGTTATATTAATTTCACTCTATCAAGAAATTAATTAAATTAAAACATTAACCCGGCTGCATATAAATATTAATCACATTTTGTCAATCAGCAATTTGTTGATATCGTCTTTAGTAAATAAGAATCTATTTGCTTGAATACGACTCCATATAATGCTAAGTGCGATAAAACCCAAAACCGTTAGATTTTATTGATGGATCTGCAGTGACAACAAATATTTATCTATCTGTACCAAACCAAATTACGTAAATGCAGATGCGCTCGCAGTATTTGGCCACATCCACATCACAGATCACAGACCATATGCGAATGCAATAAAGCTCGACAATTTGGAGATAGTGCATCGGTGACGTCACACGCGGGTGATCTGCCGATAAGAGACGGGCCAGCGAGTGAGTCAGCAGTAATGGACGGATAGGGGATTGGTCGATGCCGCACGTTTTGATATGCACTATTCGTTGACACAGTGTATATGGCCGACCCATATACACTGTGTCGTAGTCCAACGGAATCGAGCACTGACTCAAAAGAGATGAAATATCATCCATTCTTTTTCCGAAAGATGTTGAAAAAACGCATAATCCATGGTCCTTCATTGAAGGCCTAAAGGTATTAATATCAGTGCTGAGAAACTCACAAAATTTGATATTAGAGCGTCGCTTTGTATCGCGAGCGCGAGTTAAAATTATGTAGTTTACTTATGGTACGTGCTCCGTGTTAAGACGTCTTGTTTTATGAGTCCTTTGCAAAAAAATACACACACAGATACAAATTTACCCCGAGTTTCACCCTGTAGGTAGGTAAATCAAAATTGACTGTCATTCGCCCCTTTTGCGATGTACCCAGAGGGCCCACTAAATCATCTGAAAAGAATAACTATGCCTTCTATAATAAGTTTTTTTTAAGTAAGTTAATTTTTTCCCTTAGTTCTTAAGACTACACCACCAGTTTTACTTTAAACTTTTTTGGGGCAGCCTTAAAATAGGATGCGTGCGTCATACACCACTCATACCATTTAAAATTCATTTAATTCATAAATACGTGTTTTTAAGCATTCTACTAGAATTACTTTAAGAGATGGTGTGCTAATTAATTATAAAACACGTATAATGATATGCGTATAATAAATTGAACTTTAATATGAATCATAAATCGTTTGAATTTTTCGAAATGTCTTGAACGAGAAAGCTAGTGAAGGTCTCCAGTAAAGTAAAAACGAAAAACGTGTTTTACCTCGAACACTGAGTGAATCGACCATAGCGAGAGGGTCAGCGCTTGACTCGGCTTGATTTCATTTCATAACTGTTAAGTGTCATTTGATAAAAAATACCATTACAGTAAAAACAATTTTATTTTAACCTGATGACTTATTAAAGGTAAGTCCCGTATATTACTGACCAACCAACGCAAGATGCCAACAATAAATAAATAAGTTTATAATTGTTTCTGTTTAAATGCCAAATGAATATTTGCATGCTTTTATTAATGGCTGAGTAGGCCGAACTTTTGAAAATTTGTAATAACTTCAGTGTTCCCTATTCTATAGCAAATAAATTATTCTGTTCTATTCAACAAAACCCAACCTTGCTTATAACAAAGATAATGGAAAACTGAAGACCAATTCAGAACCTTTCAGGATGGTCACCGATCACATACACATCTTGTTTACCATTAGTAGATAACTATTTCATAACAATAATGGTTAACGTACGCACGCCTCCCGATACAGTACAGCAAGATACATTTTGTATTCGAGTTTGTACAACATCAACATTGACTGAACTGTATATGGAACATAACTAACACATCAATAGAGGAAGATGACTCGTCAAATTAAAACAGAAAATTTAAGACGGTGCTATTGTGATTCGGTAATTTATCAACACATCGGAGAAGCCTCGGTCAAAGAAGCCACTTTAAGATTTGTTTTTATTGCTTTCAACTCGAAAATGAGAAACGTGTCTATTAGTAAGAGGATTTCATAAGAGTAAATGTTTTGTTGATGTTATTTGAGAGCTGTTAGCTTTTTTATAAGTTCATTACCATTCAATTACGAAAACTTTTGACGTTATAACGAATTAACATGATGTTTTTTCAAGATCTAAATAAACTTATAAGTGTAGGTACTTATTTAGATATTGGTAATCGAAATTAAGGTATAGTTCAAAAGCTCTATATACAAATCTTAATATGTATTGTGTCTTACAAATCACGTCTTCTTGCTTAATATACCGACCGTACCCTGCTATCATTGACATAAAAAAAATGCCTTCTTTTCTTCCTTTGGGACGCACAAAGGAATCACAGAGCTACAAATGTGGCCGATGAATAGTTTCGGATTCGTCAAGCGTGACCGAGATAAAGGAGTGTTCATACTGTATGCTGATAAAGGCCATTAGATATTAACATCATAAGAGGCCTCTTCCGTCGCCGGTCTTCAAACTGCGGAGCATTCAACCGTGCGCCCCCCTTGTGGGTCATTTAAATTGTTACTTTGTGCATTATGGGCTAGTTATATGGGTTATTTATTTTTCATATAATGTATTAGGCCCCTTTGAATTGTAAATAAACAAAAGCTTTTACTCAGTGTTCTTTCGAGTATGATTATGACGATATATGATGCTGGCTGTATCTAAAGCTATCGTACTCCTTAACTAAGTACAAGACACATTGTTTCAAATATACGCACGGAAGCATTAATTTCAGTTTTTTCTCAATTGTGTATTTGCTATTTTTAATACGGAATGAAAACATTGTATTTTTATTTGTTAAGTATTTTTCGCGTTTACAACGCATTTTTTTTTGTAGATTTTCTTAATAACACGTGTTGTTCCATTATGCAAAGTAGGTCTGAAAATGCGGCATCAGCGATTCAGGTATAAAAGAGGGATGAACAAAAATGTCATGAACACAGGAAGGCCATTAGTGCATGCATAGGTATGTTAACCCGTACGTAGCCAACTGTTGGCCCGCATCATGCTTTTAGAGTAACGGTTAGCCCCTAAAATTACTAGTTAGATTGGAAGTTTCATTTCAAAAAGTACATTAATATTAAAATGAAATTCTTGCGATGTGTTGACTACAAATGCTTTCACAGCTACTCATCATATGACCTATTATTACAAAAATATAAATTATTACAACTTAAAGATAGACGAATATTGCTAGATATGGTTGTACTCTATGATTTATGTCATAATAAATACGATAGTAACGAACTAACAAACAGTCTACGGTTTTCAGTTCCGAGAAATGCTTCTTTTCGTTCCTGTCGTAAAGTTAAAACATTTGCACTTACGAAATGTCGTACCAATGCCGTCCTACGCTCGCCATTTAATAGGTTATTCAAAATATTTAATACTAAATTTAATGACTTAGATATACACAACTTAAAACTAAGCAAATTCAAGAGTGAGATTGTTTCAATTCTGAACTCATTAACTTAACTTCTCTTATGCATTCTTAATACCACTTACACATTTTGTATTGTTTGCTCTTAACATCGTTAATTTTATAATATTAATATGTGGACAATGTTGTTGGTCCTACAATAAAATTACATTATGTTACTTACCGTATTAATAATAAAACATTGTAAGACTGTTTATTGTCCTAAATAAAAAGAAAAAAAAAATATTGATCCAATTGTGGACAGATATATATTTTTTATTGGGCCACGGTAACGGAACAAAACAGATATATTTTTTATTTCCCACCTACAGAAACAAAGCTAACACTCCGTCCTGTTAAGAAAAAACTAAATCAATTAGGAACAGAATTCATGAATAAAATTAAGATCATGAATGAAAAAAAAAACATACTACGTGCTGGTACATTAATTAGCATCAGTCCTTGAAACAGTTTTATGAAACGAATACATAATACCGGGCACGCATTATTGTTATGAATAAATATTAAAAATTAGTTCCCAAAATGACTTAGGAATAATTTAATTTATTAGACTTGGTATGAACCGGCACATCGTGTTGAAATCGCAACTGCAAACATCATAAGCTGTTGCCTAATTGAATGTTTCAATTTTAATCACGACATTTTTAATTAAAATTACACCACAGATTACAAAATTAAGAACAAAGCATCAATGAACATGAACGCGTCGGTAGTTAAATGATAGTGGAAGTAATTATACGAGTAACCGCATGCGGTCGGCATTGATTAATGGAATCGTAAGGGTTAAAGCCGGGTACTTTGTGCCGAGGCATTTCGTAGTACGAATAATGTGCATGCATAATGCTGTTTAGTTGAATTGATTTATTTTCAATGTTCAGATAGGTACTTCAAATAGGCACCACAGAACTCGGTATAATGCTGCCGATTATACCGACTTCTGTGGTACCTATAATGTGGTATTTTGTACCGAAAATGTATAGTCTACTATAGTTTTCATTTTGTTGTAAAGATCTTACTTTTAGCGCTTATTTTTTTACATTTGACACTCTACTAAAGAGTCTGGTAAAAAAGCGGTTTGCAATTTCACAGTCACTTAAATCAAAAATTAAATTTAATAAAACAGTAAAGATTGACAAGCGACAAAGGAGGATGATCGAAACTGTCTAGTTTCCATCTACATTTGCTGTAAGTCGGTATGGTTTTCCTTGAAATCGGAAATCCAGGTTAATTAAACGGCTGAGTAATGAATTAACAATCAATTGTTAGCCACATTAAACTTACCAAGGAGCTTTCAAACCAAACTCTCTGTCTCTATGTTATCCCGCTTTGATTGACAGAGAAGCAGCATAATAGTGCTATTAAAGCTAAATACGCGCACAATTGTCATTGGGAGGGTTTAAGCCTCATATCTTGTGCAGACACCGGCCCGTTAGCGGCATGCATAATGCAAGGACTCACTTGCATTCACTTACGACGAACTACTGCGACTGCTTCCAGCCAGTAGCAAAGTAAACCTTTTTGTTTTTTTTTAAAGGAAGTCTTGAGTAAAACTCTTCGCGTTACTTGACAACTTAATTTTAACACTTGCGTTTTAACTAGCGGTGGGGAGGAATAAATACTGCAAAGCATTTTTTTTTTACACTTTAAGATGATTAATGAATAATTTTAATTTAATATTAATCTAATATATAATGTAATATGTTGGGCCTGAAATGTCGTGTAACTGGCTAAGCTTCTACTGAATGCCTGTGTTTTAGCTGGTCGTATCTAATTGATCATAAGATAGCATTTCCATTAAGTAGCTTTGATTTAAAAACTTTTTGCGTGGAACCGACTCGCACTTCGCTGTTTTTTTTTCAAATAATGCATATGAACAATAAAATGTTAGACAAGAAGTAAGGATCTATGTTGAAATTTCAAACAGAACAACATGTAAGATGGAATGTTACATTTTCTTGATAAAAACATTACGTAGAAGCCCCAAGATTCTATCAGTATTCCCCAAACCTTTGCTCAAATTCCGATCAAGACGTGAACCATCACATTGACGGCTAGTTTACGACTTAACGGGTTCATTATATCGTAATGGCCTCCTCGCCCAACGTTGCATAAGTGGAACATTATCGGCTAACAAAGACTGGTTCTATCCGATCTTCTTTTGGGAGAGTGGCCTCGTAAACCATCTAACAGTCTTGCAAGCACGAGCAGTTTCGTGTTGCAATGTTTGTATTATCGGATCTTGTTGGGTAGTAACGATTATGGGTTGGGGTCTATATCGGACTGTTTTTAACAACATACTTAAACAGCAGCCAGATTTAGATTATAACGGCTTTTATTACGAAATCTCTATTTGAAATACTTATCTAAAATTCTTAATTCTTTATTAATTTGCATACATAGGGGAAAGGAAGGCAAAACGGACCCTGTGGGCAAAAAGGTCCACCTTGATTATAATGAAACATGTAACGCCATCTATCTGATTGTTACGTCAAATTATTGGAAGCCATGTTGCCGCTTTCGGTCAGTGTACTCAGTTCCACCGGCCGCACGTGCACCGATTTAGCAAGGTAAGTTGATTTTTTTAGATTTTGATGTAAAAATTGCATTTTTCAATTAGCCTACAGTTTGATTAGGTTTGTAATAAGGTGATCTTATGATAACCACATGTAAACTGATATATGATTAAACGAATAACAAAGTAAGCCAACTGTTTCTCAAATTTATAACCTTTAAATTATTCGATTTTCTTGTAAGTACCAAAAAGGCAAAACGGACCCAGGCAGAATGGACCGGTGTACCATTTTGCCTTCACTGGGACCGTTTTGCCTTCTATAAAGTAATGTGAATGTTAATAAATCTAAATGCAATAAAAATAGAAGAAAATAATGTTTTCATTTATTTTTTTGATTTGGTTTCAGATGGTAAATAATTATAAAAGAAAATCCAATCGAAATTCCTGGGATGAAGCCAGCATGAAAAATGCAATCGAGAAAGTGGCAGCTGGAGAAATGGGCCTCAATAAGGCTTCTTATCAATTCCTGGTACCAAAGACTACTCTGAAGAGAAAATTAGAGAAATATAAGGCTACTCAAAATATTGATACAGCCACACATAAGAAACTGGGTAGATTTGAACAAGTTTTTACTAAAGCTCAAGAGACTGAATTAGCTACTTATGTGAAACAGATGGAAAGTCGTTTGTTTGGATTAACCACGGAAAATCTAAAGAAGTTGGCATATGATCTAGCTGAGAGAAATAACATAAGTCACAATTTTGATACTTGCAAGAAGATGGCAGGTAGAATTTGGTTAGAAAACTTCTTAAAACGTAACCCAGATCTTAGCTTGCGTAAACCTGAACCAACATCTGCAGCCCGAGCAGCTGGCTTCAATCAAGTTGCAGTTAATAATTTTTTTGATTTGCTGTCACATGCAATTGAAGCTTATCATCTGACTCCAGATAAAATTTTTAATGTAGATGAGACAGGAATCACAACAGTCCCCAAGAGTATATCAAGAATTATTGGCACAAGAGGGAAAAAACAAATCGGCTTATTAACTTCTGCTGAGCGGGGTCAACTAGTCACTGTAGTGTTTTGTTTTGGAGCGGATGGGTCCTATATGCCACCTCTGTTTATTTTTCCCCGTAAAAGGATGAAGTCTGAATTGATGAATAATGCACCTCGTGGATCTTGGGCTGAGTGCCATGAGAGTGGCTGGATTCAGAAAGATATTTTTACCTCTTGGTTTAGGAAATTCATTGTTTTTTCTAGAGCTTCCAAAGACAACCCGGTGCTGTTGATATTAGATGGACATAAAAGTCATACTATGAATCTTGACATTATTGATCTAGGGCGAGAGAATGGAGTCCAAATTTTGGCAACCCCACCGCACTGCACTCACCGTCTCCAACCACTGGATGTGGCTTTTATGAAACCTTTGTCAACTTATTACTCGGAAGCAGCACAGAATTGGTTGAGGATGAACCCAGGAAAGGTTATAACACAATTTCAGATTGCAGAATTGGTTGACAGAGCTTTTCAGAAAGCTGCTACAATGACAACAGCTTTCAATGCCTTTCGTGCCACAGGAATCTGGCCTTTAAATCGTGATATATTCACAGAAGCTGACTTTTTAGCAGCAGCAACTACTGACATCGAGCTACCGAATCCAAGTTCGAACCCGTATTCCTCGACAGATGTTTCAAGCGCCAAAGATCCTCAGCCGTCAACATCAAAAGCTAGTCAGCCCTCACCACCAGTTTTGAGCACCGAAGATCTTCAGCCCTTAGTATCACGAGATAACCAGCCCTCGACATCAAGGGCTAACGAGGCAGCAAACGATGTTGAAAATATTTCAGCATCCACTACTCCTTCCATCGAGGATATTGATTCAAGGGTGTCATCGCCGTCTATATTAAATGATAGCCAAATTGACAACCAACCTGCATTGTCTACCACTCCAACAAAAAATGCTGGCGAACTAACAGTTTCACGGCCATCACTTCTGAATGAAGATGATACTGAACTTTCCACTTCCTCTACAATTATGGACAATGAAACTAGCAGTGTATTTCATTTCGGACCAAAAGATATAATGCCTTTCCCGAAAACAACTAAGACTAAAAGAGCCAACGTCAAACGAGGTAAAACAGCAATTATTACGTCATCACCCTACCGCCTTGAAGTGGAAGCTTCTCAAAATAAACAGGCTGAGAAGATCAAGAAAGCACTTATTTTCCAGAAAGACATGAAACCTACAAAAAGAGAAGCAAAAAGTAAGACAGGAAAAAATAAAATCAAGAAAAATAAACGAAAAATTTCAAAAAAAGGAAAAGCTAGCAAGATGTCTGATGTAAAAAGGTCAAAAACTAAAAACAATTATAGTTCATCTGAGGAAGATGACACTGAGTGTCTGTACTGTTCTCATTTGTACTCAGAATCAACCGGGGGTTGGGTGCAATGTCCAGTATGTCGTTTATGGGCACACTGCCTTTGCGCAGGAGTCGAAGATGAGGACGAGGAGACAGCATTTATGTGTGAAAAATGTGCTAACTGACTAATTTTATGTAAGTCCGTTTTGCCTTCATGTGTGGTCCATTTTGCCTACCACATGAAGGTAAAACGGACATATTGAAGGTATTAGAAATCAACTAATATCCTCATTGTCTGTGATTTTATCAAAGTCTGATTCGTACCTAACATGTAGAGTAAAGAATGTTGATTAATATTACTTTGAAGAAGTTTAATAAAACCGAATAGTTTCTTTTTTATAGTTGTTTTTTGTTAAGTGGTCCGCTTTGCCTTCCTTTCCCCTACTTAGTTCACTTAAAAATAATGGTAATAATAACTAACACTTTAACTTTATTAATTCGCATGGTGAAACATTTTTTACCTGTATATGTAAGTCTCATCGCACAAGGTAGGATCGATATCATTGTCATACAATGAAGGTTATTTTATTTAGAAATTTAAATTTAACAATGTTCTGAATGTCAC